>JAMAJV010000036.1:0-169611 GCA_023628835.1 Sordariomycetes sp. S4602 | reverse complement strand
TGGCACCGGCGTTCCTACAACCGCGGCGCTTGGTTGGGGCCGCCCCTACGGCCGGTTTAAAGTCCTTTTTTTAAAAAATAGGACTCCACCCCCCCCCCCCCCCCCCGCCCCCCAGGCCCCAACACTTTGCAGACTACCGCGAGGAAATATATGAGGCCTGGGCGAGGTTATTAGACCAGACTACTCTTCCACACGATGCCCCATGTACGGATGACAGCGTGCTAGACGAAGTTAGAGCCCTAGACAACATCATTTAGCACCTAGCGAACCAGATCACCTTAAGACTTGCCTACGTCCAACTAACACAGGTGCTCGCTGCTCTTAGACGCAAGGTAAGTGATAACCGTAAACAAGGCTTGATGGTTAGCAAACGTAGCCGTCGTCTTCATGTTGCTGCGCCTATGATGGTTCCAGTCAGCATCGGCAGAACCTTAGGCCGACAAAACCCACATACATCGGCGGCTCAAATGTTGCATCCCCTGACGGAAAATCATCTTAATTCTTCCCAAATGTCGTCCATTCACCGCCAACACGACGCTCCTTGCATCGGCAGACATGTTATTACTACCCTGTCTAAGTAGGTAGGTATATACGTCTGAATCTTAAGAGTCACCACAGGACCTGTGTTCAAATGCTTCATAATATGGTGTTGGAAAGCAGGCTGCTGCTCACAGCTGCCGCCAAGGGTCACGTACGACCTTCGTACCACACTCCTGGCGGCAGTGGCTGCAGCCCCTTTTCCAAGATAGTTTAACTTCCCCGCCCTAGACGAAAACAGCGTCCCAACATCATTTCGAACTCTCTTCAACTTCGAACGAACGTAGCTTGTCATCGACTTAGAACAAACAACACAGTATAGCTGACGGGTTATAATTGCTTGCGACCACCCTCTATCATTATTCGATTCGACACAGCAAAGATGGCCACCGATCCTCATGACCGCATCGTAGAGCTGTTCCAGCGCGCAGACGGCCTTTCTGATGAGGGAGAATGGAACGAGTCCAACGAACTGCTTTTGCAGGCTATCCAGCTATCCGAACAACACCTCGGCCTGGATCACGATCTGACGCTGACCGGCAAGACCATTCTGGCGTACAACCGCCGCGCACAGGGACGATATAAGGAGGCGGAGGAGCTGGACAGCATAGTCCTTTCCCGGCGACGGGAGACCCTCGGAGAGGCAACAGACACTGCCAAAAGCCTCAACAACCTTGCCCTCGACCTGAAGGGCCAAAGACGAAATGAGGAAGGGCTCCGCCTCGAACAGCAGGCGTTGGACATGATGATCCTCGCCGAAGGGGAAGATTCCGAGACGACGGCGACCAGCATGCACAATCTCGCCAACAGCTACCGGAACATGGAGCGCTATCGCGACGCGGCGCAACTACACGAGCGAGCCCTCGACGTGCGTACACGGACCCTTGGAAGGGGGCATTTCCAATCTATCATGGCCATGGACATGCTCGGCATGGATTACTCGTCCCTCGGCGAAACGGACAAGGCGATACAGAACCAGGAGGCCGCCGTCGAGCTCGCCAAGGCCAATCTGGGCGAGTCGGACGAGACGACCATTAAGTGCATGACTAACCTGGCGACGACGTACAGAAGCTCGGGTCAGCCGGCCAAGGCTATCCGGCTGCTGGAGGGCGCGCACGAGGCCTCCCAGAGAGCGGGTCACGAAGACAATCCGACGACTGTCGGGGTCATGAACGGTCTTGCCGTGGCGTATTGTAATGCGGGTCGGTATGCAGACGCGAAGCCTCTGCTCGTGCGGTGCTATGAGTGGAATAAAAGCGTATTAGGTCCGGACCATCCGAGGACCAACATCTCGAGCCAAAACCTGGAGTTCGTGCTTAGTAAATTGGGAGACCTCCTTCGGGCAACGATCTTTTAGTGTGGGTCAATGATCACTGGCGTCTACTACAGGGGCAAGGGGTCTATAGTGTGGAAGGAAAGCGATGGGGAAGGAAACCACTACGTTACCGATCCAGTTGGAGTCGGTTATAGCGAGGGAATGTAACGATTATAGTTAGCATGTCATATCGTGATCCTCCTCTCCCACTCTTGCCCTGATCTTCATACTTTCCCCATGTCCAGCCTATCAAGTCTACCCCGTCTTACCCGACTCTGGTGCTCCACTCTCTTGTCCAATGGCTCGAAATCCTCCGAGAGCGTGCTAGGCCCCACACGCCTCGGGATGATCCGTGCAGCGGTCCACTGCGCGTATTGTTTGAGTGTCGTATCAATAATCCACAATTTCCGAAGAATCCATTAGGATATGCGCTAGATGGTGAAAATTTGCCTATCTAGTCTAGTTTAAGAGGGCCACACTTTACCGAAAACAGTAGTCAGACACGGGCTACTTGTTTAGGACTAGACTTCGTGGGACGACTCCCAATTCAGCGAGACGTCATGACGGGGGTGCGTGGAGATGATGTGCCAAGGAAATCAGGGCCATATCGTAAGAAACACAGCAAACAGGGCGATGGCCCGAGTTCTGCATCCCGAATTTGGAAGGTGAAATGAAGCACTGCCCTCTTCACTGAGAGTGATCGACTCGTGCAAAGGCTAGAGAAGCGCCGTCCGTGCTTCACTAGAAATTTACCTCGGTTACCAACCTTGTTGTCTTTCGTTCTCGTGTGATCAGTCCTCACAAACGCCCATCGTCCAGTCCTCGTATACATCCCCCAAAAGATGTGAAACCTCCAGACGCTATTCGTCCCTACTTATATACACCTTCCATCCCTTTTCGATTTTCCTTCTCCCCTTTTTCTTCCATCAATTTTTTCAGCGCTAACAAAGGGGCCCCACGGGGCGGCTCTTCTCGGCATATCTTGCCTCCTCACTCTTGGCTGAACCTAACTCTAAATGGAATAGTGTGATCCACAGGGCACAGCGTCGATCGAAGAGCCGCGTGTTTCGCCGACTACGCTCCACAGGGGCACAGCAGATCGCCCCTCCCACACCGGTGTCTAAGGCGGCGGAAAGAACTCTCCCCCGTGCAAAGGCGCATTCCCCTCGCCGCCCTGACTAAAGTTTAACCCAAGCAGGAAACCTAACCACAAATGATACGCTAACCCCCCGCAAATGGCACAAGGACAGATGGTCCTTTTGTTGGGGCGGCCAGGGGCGGTGTGGAGGTTCGGGACTAGTCAAGGGGTCTGGAGGGCTTTATGTTTTTGTGGAAATTCTCTCGCTTCTAGACCCGAAATGATGCCGCACCATCCGTATCTCTGCTCCTAACACGCCCCACGGGGATCCGGCATTCTCGAACCCGGTCCCACTAGCCGAAGACAAACCGTATCATGGGAATCAAGAAAGCATGACGAAACTAGGTTCCTTATCTCGGGGGTCGCCACACGTGGAGCAGTGGGTGGTGCAATCTAAAAAAGCGGCGCCTTGCCATCCGTCCTCTCTTCCCCAGTTTCCCCATTTCCTCCTTTCATCGCCTACCACTTAGGCGTCGCTCCCCGCAAAGCCCTTCCAGCCCACGCACGTCCTCGCTGGGCACCCCGTGACCAACACAACCATGGCGCCCCCGATGGAAGAATCCCAGAATTATGACGACGCGAACTACGACAAGGCGGTGGGCGAGAACACGGCCACCGGGCATCAGGAGGACCTCTTCGCCGCCGGGGAGGGCGACGTGAACTTTCGTGGCGTCAGCTGGCAGGGCGCCGCCGTCCTCTGCGCCAAGTTCCAGATCGGCCTTGGCATCATCGGTCTCCCCTCCACCTTCGACGCCCTGGGCTTCTTCCCGGGCATCCTCTGTTTCTGCGTCCTCTGGGTCATGTCCACCTTCGCGGGTTACCTCTGCGGCAACGCTCGCCAGTACTACCCGCAAATGCACAACATCGGCGACGCGGCCCACCACATGTTCGGCCCCGCAGGCCGCGAGTTCGTGGGCACGATATACTACATTTATGTAGCGCTGACGGCTGGTGCGGGCACGCTGGCTGTGAGCGTTGCGTTCAACGCGCTGAGTGAGCACGGCGCCTGCACCATGGCGTTTGCGGGCGCGGGCGCGGCGGCGACACTCATTGTCGGCACGGGCGTGCGCGACCTCGAGCGTGTCTCGTGGCTGGGATGGGTCGGAGTTATCTCTACATTGATCGCTATCTGGACCACTGCCATCGCCTGTCTTACGCAGTCCCGTCCCGCCGCTGCGCCCCTGGACGCGCCGCCCCCGGATGTCCGAGCCTTCCCCCAGACGACCTTCGCGCCGGCCATGGCCGCTATCGCCAACCAGCTCTTCACCGTCGGCGGCTCGAGCATCTTCTTCTCCATCTCTGCGGAGATGAAACATCCGGAGAAGTTTACGCGGTCGCTGCTCTGTGGCCACACGTTCCTGCTCGTCATGTCGCTCGCGACCAGCTCCATCATGTACGCCAAGCTCGGGCAGTACCTCGCCAGCCCGGCTCTGGGGTCTGCGGGCCCTCTATTCAAGAAGATCTGTTATGGCATTACGCTTCCCGGACTGATTATCTCGGCCGTGCTGTTCAGCCACGCCGGGGCCAAGTACTGGTTCGTCAAGATTCTGCGCGGGACGCGCCACCTGCAGTCCAACACGTTGATTCACTGGTCTGTGTGGTCTGGGGCTATACTAGTGACTGTTGCCATCGGCGTCATCATCATCGGCCTCGTGCCCTTCTTCGACGACTTCCTCGCGCTTATCGGCGCGATCACCAACCCCATCCTCGTCTTCATCACACCTGGCTTTATGCTGCTCTACTTCCTCGCCCGGCAGCCCTCCAAGGCTACCGAGAGGGGCTTGGTCCACGACGAGGAGACGACGGGGAGGCACTGGCTCGTCGATTCTCTCACAGTCTATAAGAGGGGTTGGAAGGACGCCCTGTTCATGGGGATCGCTTGGTTCATGCTCGCTTCTGGTGTTTTCATCGTTGTAGGTGGGACATACGGAACCGTCACCATCATCAATGAGAAGTATGGTGACGGCAAGATCGGCGGAGTTTTCCAGTGCGCCGACAATTCCTAGGGGGGCGCTATTGTGGCTAGCCCGTCTGCGGCAGGGCTCACCCTGGGGTGTCTTTTTTTAGTTTATCTTGCCTGCAGCGATGAATGATAGAATTTGGTACGATATTTACGTTCCACATGCTACTGTGTGTTGGTAGGGCATATCCTATTTTCTGGCTAAATCAACAACGAAATAATAGTCATGGAGTAACCCTTTCCCATTAGGGACTTTCAGAACAGTTCCGTGTCGCGGGGGTATATACGATGACGGCGAACACTGGGAATCGGAACGGTACCGAGGGGCACGGCGATGACGTTTATATAGACTGAGGAAATTTGCCATAGCCAAGAGGATAGCATCGTTGTCTTTATATTCGACACAAATCTTTCCTCAGTAGGGGATTACTGGCCCATCGAAGCGTCCAAACATCCTTCCAAGGCGGGCGTGCTCAAGGTATAGGCTTATGCTGGTACCGGATATTAAAACGGTTGACAAAAAGAAGAGGTGGTATAATCACGTATTGAAGGGTAACCTGCAGGTCAGCCAAGGATGTCCATCCAAATGTTAAGCCTATCCGTCAGATTTACCATGACCTGAAGGATGCCAAGGTTATAAGGATTAACGTTAGCTTAGAGGTCTCGGCAGACCAGGCAGACAAGGCAGGTTCTGCCAAAGAGGCGGGGAGGAGGTAGGCATACGGCGCAAATCCTGGATAGTGGTGTTGGCGAAGGCGAAGCAGACCGCTAGGAAGAAGGTTAGGAGGGGAGGAGAAGGAGGAGTAAAAGTTGGCACTCTACACCAAAGTCAACGACATTTCTCTTTAGCCTTTAATATTCTAGTCGGTGTTACCTGTGCAATGCCTCTTTGGGTTTTAACAAAAATCCCGAAAAGAGGTATAGTATAGGGATGGAACACATAAGTGGCAAAAGCCTACGCTGTTCACTCAAAGCGGTCTTCTTCAATAGCTACTTTCTTCCTAGAGAAATACTGCGTGGACACTTGGCATTATCGAATAGCAATCGCGACTAAAACTAGCAGATACTTATATATACATGTCCTCTATACCTCAACCATATGCTATGCAGGAAACCCTACCTATTTTACCTTATATCTTCTAGTCTCACTCGGCTGTAGCGGTCTCCACCGACTATGTCACATGACATTCGGAACATGCCCAAGCTCTCGTTGGAATTCCTCAGCAGGAATTCTATTCTGAATGAAACAACTCTTTTCTCAAATCTCAATGCTTGCCTTCGCGTGACAGACCAAGTATTATAAGAATGGATGACCTGGAGAGCTATAGGGCAAAACAACGCGAAAAGTCCTAGCCTCGTTTGTTTACGAAGCGGGATTTCAAGGATACTCACGTGGAATTCACACCTACCTCTGGACAGCTTAATATGTATTAGGTTTAAGCTTATTGCCTTAGGCTTCTCGCCCTATTTTTGTTGGAGAACGGAGCTATCACCCCATAGATTGTCAGCACTTTAGAACAGGCGCCCGGTGGCCCCGTTTCGGAGGGTCGCGTGCGATGAAGATTACCCCCTAGTTCCCTCCGTGCCATCGAGAAACTAAAATGGCGTGTGTCCGCTGCTCCATTCTGTATACCGTATAAAAGAATATTCGTCTTGATTTTCAAGCCGCGTAGTTTTGTGGGCATGACTTGGTTTAGGTTTATAGACAACCCTGAAGCATGCCATAATAAGAGAAGCCCGATCTATCAGGCGCCACGCCTTCTTTTCCCTGCTCGACCGAAACAGTGTTCATAGACCACGTTTATATAACATAATGTTTTGCAGGAGATTGGCGAGCTTAATTGTTCCGTCGCTCACGACGCGAGGTTATCAGCGTCGCCCGTAGTCAAGGCCGCCGTGTAGTTTCTGGCAATTATATATCTTTCTTTTCAAGTTCCTTCCGAGAGAGATGCCACTCCTCTAGAAGAAGTGCAGCTGTTGGTTCGCTTAGCCTAAATGCTTTTCGGACAAGCGACTAGCCTACATTTTCTAGAAAGAACATGTTTACGCTTTATAGACTTGCCAGGGTACAAGGAGGGTTTGGTGATTTCCCGCGTTGGACCTAAGCTTTTCACTCTAAATTAACGAATGCTAGGATTCCTAAATCTGGGTTTCTATCTCTACAAGTGCAGTAATTATACATAAGCGCTAGGCCCTAGTTCCCTTATGCTGGCCAATGCTTCTATGGCCACGCTTTGCTTTGCGGCGGGAATGACAATGCCAACTAACCGCGTCAGTCGGAGAACGAAAATCTCGCCAGCTCCGACCATTATAGAATAGACTTATATCCAGCACTGTAATATGCCTGTATAATCGTTCAAGCTTACAGGAACACCTCTAACCTGTTTCCTTTTCTAGTCTACAGCAGACCGCTGCTATCGCCGACTAAGGAATTAGATTCCACGACGTCTAGAAGCACTGGCCAAGGCGAAACTTCAAGTAACCTATCTCCTACTATATTTTTAGCATGAGGCTTATCAAGCCTCTGGCGTTTGAATGGAAATCTAAGGGGAATTATCATCGACAGGGCAGAAACCATTATCAAGGCCGATATCTCCTATGTCTAGGGAATCACTGATGCCTTACCTGTTACCAGGTAGCTTAGTTATATGAAGGTTACTATAGGGGAGGTTTACTGCCGCATGGAAATGGAGATGGATGTGCTCTGCCTCTATATATGTTCCTCCCAGTTACCCTGCGATATAAGAAAGGTATTGACACAAGATTGATTAAGACCTCCCAGTTTTTAAGCACCACAAACTTGAAAGAACATCTAGAGAGAGCCCTAGAGCCTCTTGCAGTAAATCTGCGAAGGGCGCACTATATGGTGCTAATAACGTCCGAACTCACGGTATTATCTTCTCTGCTCCTGACAGCACCGATTCGTTCACCCATTTAATCTGCCTTAGCTGCTTACAGAACAAACAGACAAGTATAACGAGTGCATGTTCCTATGGAAGTACTTTTGCGCCTTCATGTGCCATAGGTAGTTCAAGGAAAAATAGTCTTTTAAGCTCGCCGACCATGTTAGTTATAGGGCTTTAATGTAACGTATATAGTTCCTCCTTATTCTTTGGAGTATAGGATTGCAAAGCCTATCAAGAACGACGGATGGATATATCCTGCTGGTAGATCCAACCCTTACGGAGAGACTATATAGAAAGGCGATGCTTCCGTGCAACACGACCAGCGCGATGGAAGAAGAGAGTAACATTTAGTGGTGATCTTATGGAACATATAACCCGTCCTAAATACCACCAACTAAACAAGACTGACTTTAAGGGAACACAGTTAAGCTGGAAATTCCCGGTCCTCGTTACTAATTTTGTAAAGAACACTCTTTTTGAAAATAACTTTGACAGTTCGCAAGACCGTCATAAGGTATATGTTACTGCCTTACACCTGCTTTAATAGCAAAAGCCCCCAACGATTTCTAGACATCGCGCAAGCAGAGCCTTTGCAAATTTCAACATCCGCCACGAAACCTCGCGCCGGGGACCAGGCGTTTCAATTCGATAGGCAGTCAAAAACAAGCCTACCCAGCGAAGGGGCCAAGCAGCGAACAACCTGCCGTTGAGAAAATGGTGTCCGAGTCCGCATCGAGGGGCGGTAGAAGGGGATGATTACGCTGCCACCTCACCCACAGCCGCCATGCAGCAAAAGGTCGTCCGGAGCCGGAACCACGACGAGCACTCGAAGACAAGGAATAAGAGTGCATAGGATAGGAAATTTGAGCGGGTTTGAGCCGCAAGTAGAATAGGGCAGCCGGTTCACGGTCCTTGACCAACCTTGCGTTCAAGCCACGCCCGGGTTGCGATGAATAACAGCAGCTTCGTATTAATGACGGGAGACTTGGACACCTACAGACCACATCACTTTCTGCTCATTGCCGCCCGTTCCCAGGTTGTGCAGAAAGGCGTTGCCCGCCATTTTCAAGTCCAAAAACCAGCGCACATCGATCCAACATTCCGCCGGACGTAGATCCTGCCTTGCCAGAATCAACTTGGTCCTTTCGCTCTATTCTCGAAAGATAGCCCGAATCGACAGATTACTGACAGTTTACCTTGCTTTGTTTATCCAAGATCCGTGAAAGCAGTCTCAAAGATCTCTCTCTTAGCAGTACTAAATTCTCTGCATCCTATGGCGTGGCCTTAACATCGCAGGACGGTCACAAATATATGGCTTTGCGGTCCCGGGGGTCACTCTTCGCTACCCACTAACGTTCCTGTCACACGCCTACTGTTCTACGGGCTTTCAGGGACTACGGTCTACACGACGAAGGCCTTATTAGCCTGCCATAACATCGGCCATCGTTGCTGGTACAGGCGAGGCACTGAGTAATACGATGGGCCCGGCTCCCTACGAGAATGTCGATAAGCGCTTCCCACGACGATTTCGATACTTCTTTCGTTAGTGCCAATACCACACCAAGCCCAGGTACGGGGTGAGCGCGTGAGTTGAACTGTCGAGGTAACGCGAAGATCGCCACGGGGGCAAGTATTTGGCGCCACGTACGCGGAGAGACAGTGGAGGACCGGCTGTCCACGTGTAAGGTACGTAAGTCAGAGCGGCTTCATCAGGGCGTCATGTGCCCAATGAAGTAGGAGAGCCGGTCAGAGTGAATGAGAAGCGGTTATACTCCCACCGTTGCCCAATTGACCGTTTAGCTTGTATGGGGAGTCGTAGCTAGGTATAACGGTTCGACGACGGAGTGGATAGCTTGGGTTAACCATTCGAAACAAAACTCGTGAGTTGTTGCCGCGCAGATAGGTAATTCTCAGTTGTGGTATAGGAGGCATAGAAAGTAGATCAATGCCAGCGAGAGAAGGGCGAATTATTTGCCCGCCCTGCTGGGCGTTTTATACACCTTACCCAAAGGAAGCATGTCCTACAGTTTGTGCTAAAGGCATGCTAGGTTACTGAGTCCTACTAGAGAATAAACATAGGACAATCCCCTATCCGGGGTTGTCTCTTGGCCAATGTGGTGGGAACAGGCAAAACATTCACCTACTATGTCTGTCCTTGCCAACCTCCCTCCGTGTCAAGGATGAGAAAAATAACCCCAAGTATCACCCTTTCCCTGTATTGGTTCCCAGCTAGATAATTACCTAGTTAAACGAATAAGGTGTATCGATGTTCTCCCCGATCCTCCATTTCAAAGTCTACTACGACACGAAAGAGACTGCACCGTCGGAGGTGGGCCGGCGGGCCGCAACCCTTTCGAAGACCGATTTCGCAAAGACTACGCAGGATTCTATTGCCAACCCTATGCACAGAGTGGTAAGAAACCAGCTATGCAATATCCTCTTCCCCAACCCCCCTCTACCAACCTAAAGGCTAGCAATCAGATGTAGTCTCAATCGCTAGCGTCAGGGAGAGTGACAAGGTAGGGTCTATACTATATGTCTAGGATACCCTAATTACTCCGTCATATAGTTTAGTACGCTACCCACTGCGAGACGTACGCTACGGGAGAAAGAGCACCTCACCGGCAGAAACAGACCGGGACTAACATAGACCGGCAGACGCCGACCAACCACATAGTAAGGTACTCGCAAGAGAAATAATCGGTTTGAGAGGAACAGCCCACTCGGGAAGTTACCGTGCTCGCCAATCGCACAAAGGGTAATCAGGGATACGCCCTGTATTTCCACCTCGCTATAAAAAGTCAACACGCGGACTATCAAACTTCAACCCGCCGCACCATGTACCACTTCCACTTTTCCTGTATTGGTCATACGGTCTTGATAAGATAAGAACGCTTTATATAAGAGTTGGTCAAAGGCTTAAACAAACGAGAAACACCGTATTCGTCGCCGGCCATTCTATTATAAAAGGAGGTAGGAGGTGGAGCTCCAACTGGGCTGCGATGCCGTTCGATAATAGCTACGAAACACATTGCCCCGACAAGTTGTAAGACTTAGACGAGCATCAAAACCGACGAGGACGAAGAAATTTCTCAAGGTATCTAGCTATCGATGCCGGAGACATATCCTAGAAACGCTATGATTGCGCCGTTGAGTGCAGTTACCTCACTCCGGAATTTACAAGCTTATAGTTCTTTCTTTTAACGTTAACTGCCTCCCGTCTGAACAAATGTTCCAACAGTAGCAAAGCCTGTCTTCGTGGCTTCACGAATCAGAATGCCCGCCACCATGCAGTGAAAGTTGGTCCTGGTCCTGGTTCGCCCGCGGACTTGCCTGTCCCGACCTGTTGGCACCACACCCCACGAGCAACGCGACCGGCGAACGGCTGTTGGCGAAGGCTGTGGGCGTGGAGATACATCTTAACGATATCATCATGGACCGTGACAGGTGTTGCTAGTAGCGCTTTATCGCGGGCTTAGGTATTCCGAGGGTAGCTAGAGGCAAGAGGCGGACGGGAAATCTCTATGGTGTGATATTAGGTATGGTTCTAATCAACATCTTAGCCGATGTTAACATGGCCTAGCAACGTTATATAGCTGCGTGGGCCATTGGGGGACAGCCCGAACCCCGGTGCCCATGCGAGAACCAACCCCAGGTCCATTAACAGGTTTCCGTCTCAGAACGGCCAGCTGGTATTGTAGCATTAACACACTGCGATCAGACTCTCGTACCACCGTGGAATCATAATGGTCTCCAACGTTATGATAGAGATTCGGGGATTCATGGCTACCATATGCAAATAGTATAACATCTTGTAAGAAACTGCCTAATAATACATTCCACATCTATATTAAAGGGCAGGCATGAAGAACATAATAAGCTAACTACAGTTGCATATCCTTCATAGAGGGGGATACATCATCGTCCAAGCAAGCGCGAGATGGCCGTAGGGCCTTTACCAGCCACCACCAGCCTTCTTGAACCCAGGGAACTTCTCACTGTTGTAGTCGAGCCAGTTAGTCCCGTTCACAGAGAGATCATCATAGACGGCGCAATCCATTGCCCCCATGACGGGTTCAAGAGCGGAGAACAGGAGGTCCGTGACGGTGGATAGCGTAGCGTAGAGGGACGACAGAGCGTTCGGAGATCCAGTCTTGATAGCGTTCAGTGCGAAGCAGATCAGGTTGTTTCCTTCAAGGAGGTTCTTGGCGTTGAGAAGGCCGCCGGTCAGGTCGGACAGGTCGATACCGGTGAAAGTGTTCACTCCGTTGGTGTTTCCGCCAATGCTAGGGGACAGTTAGTACACTCCCCGAGCGACGGGACATGCATTGACATACCTCAGGACCTCAGGGTGGCTGTAGGTCACAATGTCGAGAGCCAGGGCAGCAACGCCGTAGTCGGTGTTGGAACGGCGGTAGAAGTTTTCGGGAATGCGCTCGTGGCCCACGACGTAGGTCATGTTATCCTCGGGCCCATAGACGGAGAAGAAGTTCTTGAGGCCCTCCTTGTCGAGACGGCCCTCATCGGGGTACTCAGCGGAGCGGTTTGCTACCAGACGAGCAGTGAAGCAGTAGGGACTGGTACGGACCATCCAGCCGGAGACAGGGCCGAACCAGGCAAAGGGGTTGGTGGCGATGGTCTGGTACCAGCGGTTCTTGTTGTGCTCGAGCAGAACCTCTATGTCATAGTTGGGGTCCTCGGCGTCGCGCTGCAGGTCGTACAGGTCCATGAAGTACGACATGTTCATGTTGTTGTTGTCGCCGCTGGGGCCGTACAGGTCGCCTCGCGTCGGGCTGCCGTCCACTTCGAAGAGCGGGTGGCATCCGTCTAGGCCGCGGGGCTTGCCGAGCAGACCGAGCAGGTCGTTGTTCATGTACTTGGACCAGCCGCCCTGCGAGACGGAGACGAGGTTGCCACCGATAACAACACCCAAGGTGGTGAGGATTGCCGAGAGGTCGGGAGCCATGCCCCAGACCTCTGCCACAGCGCTGACGTACTGCGTCCACTGGTAAGTGTGTTAGCAGATTGGCACCGCACATTCATGAGCCCATTATCTACAACTCACGGTAGCAACACCATTACGGGGCAGGTAGTTGTGGTTGGATAGAGCGTTCAGTCCTGGGCAAAGACCGCGGACTTCGCCAGCCTCGAAGTCGGGTTCAATGAACTCGTGGTCGCCGTGCACTGCCAAGGCGTTAGCAGAGATGTCCTAGCCATGGAAGGCTGGGAGGTTTTCTACTTGCCATCAACAAGCTGCTTCTTGGGGTCAAACTCAGTCACGCGCTTTCTGAGGTTGGTGATGTTGGGGGCCTGAGACGCGTACTTGCGGATCGTCTCAGGGTCAATGCCGAAGTGGGGGTCGACACCGTCCTGCGCGCCCAGCCTGAAGGTGTCCAGCGAAATGGGAGTGTCAGGGTCGATATGAGGCAGAGCCACAGCATGCTTGAGCAGCATGGACGCCGACCAGAGTGCGATGGAACCGATCTTCATTGTGGCTACTGTCTGAAGTGCAAAAGCCTCTAAAAAGGAGTGAAAAAAAGGCTATGCTGATATCAAAGAACGAGCGTGCGGTATGAGTGACTGCTACCAAATGAGTGTAAAGGTGGGGAACCACAAAACGCGACTGCGAGTGAAAAGAAGAGTATTTCCAATGATTACGACCTGATGGGGTGCTACAATTTATATCACAGCCCTGCTGTAACCCCTCGGGAACTCCGACCCCGAATGAGCCGCCTCCACGGCTCGCCCAGCATACATAGGGGTACTACCCTGCTTCTCATAATCCCCCCCCCCTGAGTATCCCAACAGGCTCGCTGGGGTGCGCGCCCATCATATCCAACAAAGCATGGACAACGGGTGAGAAATGCTCCGTATGCAATGCAACACCAACCAATGCAACACTAACCCAGCCCCCCCCCCCCCCCCACCCCGGAAGACCGGGGTTGCGCCAAGGCCGGGCATGAGGTTGTATCGGGCGGGATGCCGGTAGACTCGCCTCCCGCGCTTGCAACCACATTATTCAGACGGTGGGGAATGAAATGATCGGCAGGAATCTTATGAGAAGGATGTGATGGAGCAAGGGGCCGGCTTAGGCTACGTAGCAATCGAGCCTGCAGGGACTTCGGGGCCAACACACGTCACTCGGTACGGTCGACACACCACGCAGTTGCTATTTCGCATTGTTGTGCTCTTCCTAGCCGTTCGGACAATATTCCAAGAAAGCTCAAATGGTTAGCAGTTCCAGCAGACGTACGTATGGCAATGAATGGATGCATGTGGGTGCAGAGCTATGTGACCAGGAGCGTCTTCCTTCACTTCGCCTCTCCAACTTCAGGCGGTGACAAAACTCATCCTATTTTCCATTGACTGCCGGGCATCCTGGAGAGGGGAAGAAGATTGCCAATTAGAAAATACTTCATCCCCCTCTCTGAGGAAGGGGTCCTCAGTATCCCCGGGCCAGGTGATACTACAAAGTATACGCACAGTATTCCGAGCTCTGAGCCTTACAGATTGGGGCCGGCTAGGGTGCCGTTCGCCCCGGTCGGCAGCTTCGCCCGCCCGGGATTCCCTTGTCAGTTGCGCATGTCCACTCTCATTCCCTTGCTTACCCCCACCCCCCGCCACGATTCTTCCACGGTTGTCAGGGCCCAAGTAGCACTGAAGGCGGTTGTCCTTTTCGTTTGCTGCTTGAAATGGTGCCCCCTTTCAACCTCCCTTGCTGCTGTTCATCGCCATTCCGCAAGGAAACGATTATTCTACCAAGTTAATGTGCACTGCTTACACTGTTAATGTAACCTTGGTTCGTATTTTTCCTGTTGATGGAAGGAGGAAGATCAGCGTGTCGTTATTTCCCTGGAAAAGAAGACAGGATGGCACAGCAAGGGGACAGGAGGACGAAGGTTGAGGATTAGGCATTAGAGAATATCGTGTGTTGTAGTTAAAGGCAACAGTGTTGACCGGTGTTTCCCACCCCCGAGTTTCCTCCTCTTCTTTTCCAGAAACATCCCTCTCGATTCCGTATGCGTGTTTCGACAGTCAATATTTAGCCATGCGGATCTTTTCTTTCTCTTTCTTGGCCCTCGGGGGGCTCGTCGGCCTCGGGTATGCGGCTAGCTTCGCAGAGCTGGCAGCCCAGCTACCTGACTGTGGTGTACGTATTTCACCTTGCTCTCCTTGCTCTGTTTGCTCATGTTGACTGATCATATTTATCGCAGCTACAATGTGCCACGGAGGCGATTTCCCAGTCCCCGTGTGACATGGACGACAGCGAGTGTCTCTGCACCGATAAGACGTTCGCAGGCTTGACACAAGCATGCGTGGCCAAAAGCTGCACCGTCAAGGAAAGCATGAGTAGGTTGACCACCTGCACCCATGCACCTCCAGCTCCCCCGAAAGCGAATCAACCCAACTCTAACCATATAACTCGCATTTTTAGCCATGCTGAGGCTCCAGAATCTCGCTTGTGGCGTCCCCGTTCGGAGCCAGCAGAACAGGTTTAGAGCCAACGCAATTGCCGCCTGTGTGCTGGCGGAGATTTGTGTCATATTCCGGATCTACTCCAAGCTATCCCTTCTTGGCAAACTTGGAGTGGATGATTATTTCATCATGGTCGCAGGAGTATGTTTTACCTCATTTTAGGACCTTCGTTGCCGCGTTCTGGTGTCGCTGACAAGACTCGCAGATTGCAACGATCCCGTATCTTTACCTTCACTGTACACGTTCGTCGCCTAATATTGTCCCTTTTGCACTTGATTACGCGTACTAATTCATTCTAGTTGCTGACCTTGGGTTTGGCCTGGATATTTGGAACATCCAGCCCATCGACAATATTTATCCCCTCCTGAGGAACTTCTGGATCGATCAGATACTGTACAGCGTCCATCTTTACTCAACCAAGATCTCCATCCTCTGTTTCTTGGTGGGTATCTTCCCATCGAGAACCTTCAGAACGTTGGCCATCGCTCTTGGTGTCTTTGTGGGCCTGAGCGGTGTTGCCACGATCGTGACGACGGCTCTACAGTGTCTTCCAGCGGAATACAACTACACTAGTTGGGATGGAGAGCACAAGGGTCACTGCAACAATCTCAACACGCAGACCTACGCCTTTGGAGCCATCAACATGGTATGCGATATATTAATTCTCGTCATGCCCCTGCGGGAGTTGTACAACCTCAAGGTGAAAGGCCGCCAGAAGATTCAGCTCTTCGTCATGTTTAGTGTGGGCGTCATGTAAGGTCCCCTCCCCGGCCAAAACACCCTAAAATCCCCGATTTGCTATTTCGTTTAAGGCTAATTGCAATTGCAGTGTCACTATCTTCAGCATTATCCGTCTTCCGTTTCTCGTCAATCTTGGCATTACGTCGAATCCGACCTGTACGTTGCGCTTACCTCCTTGCCCTTGAAACTGGAAGAATGAATACTTATGATTCTTGCAGGGGACTACGTAGAGGTCACAATTTGGTCTATCTGGGAGACCGAACTGGGCATGATCTGCGCCAGTATGCCGGCGCTCCGCCACCTCTTCAAGCGCGTGTGGCCGAACGTCATGCGCACCATTGTCGCTTCCGTAGGCGACGGTGGTACCACCAAGGGCTCAGGCTACAGCCACAGCGCCAGCGTCAGTGGTCGCGACAAGGAGCGCTCCAAGATTGGCAACAAAGACTACTACGAGCTGGACGAGACGTCCTTGATGGGTACCAGGCACGGTGGCACCACCAACTCGAGCGCCACTGCCCTCCCGGCGTAAAGGCTTGCGCCGTTGGCGGATCGATCCTGCAGGTGGGGGTGTGGGGTCAATACGACGTTGTAACGGGTGGAAAATACTTGTTTTCAGTGTGTCTGGGTCACTCTGCCGAGCGGCCCTTTTCCTTAGATTTTACTTGTCAGGACTTGGACTCCACTATAATAGCAAGACCTGTGTGTTTCTGGCAGTAATTGTTGTGGTATACTGATACATGATGCATATTATGTTGTCCTTCCGCCTTGTACAAGCCTAGTATTACCCAACTCTGTTGGGCAAAGCCGCGAAATTAGAACGCACGTCGAGCACACGTGGGTCGGAAACGTGGTCTCTGGTGTGGGAAAGGCGTCGTCGAGTCGCCCTTCGGGCGAACATGAACGTCAACCGGGGACGGTGCCCACCTCTCTGCGAGTCCCCCAGTCCTGCTCATTAGGAGAGGGAGTGTGCGCCCCTTGAATTTTCCTTTCCCTGTTCGCTTCCTGTTCGAATGTGGGGGAGCAAAGGCCTTCAATTCACATATCCCCCATAGAACCCACTGGAATGCATGCCTGCAGTGTCCCGCGGGATATTACACAATTTCAAAGTAAGACCCTGTTGATCTGCCACCCTTGCCATACTACATCGTCACTTCTGGTTCGGCATATTGTCCTTGATATTAAGGTTCTATGGGGCTTTCCCCCCAGTCGGGACAAAATGACAAACAAAAGGGCACTCTGCTCCCCCATCATCCCTTGCCTGGCGAAATCCTTGCCAGGCGAAATCGGCCCCACAGTGGGGATGGGTCCGTCGGGCGGCTTTCGCCTTTCGGCTCATCCTGGGCGCCCCAGAACAGCTTCGACCCACAATTCTCAACGGTCGAGTGGTCCATGCAGGCCCAACTTACAAGGCCAATCCTGGCCCTCCCTGGATCGTATGTACTGGGGCTTTCCAAAGGGATCCCACTCCGATGCATGTACCGTAGCATTCCATGTAAAAGGAGCCCCCTTGTTGTTTGTCAGAGGGTTACAACCACCTGGGGCCGTTGAAAAACACAATAAAATTTGACAGCCAGGTCCAAGGAGGCGGCTCCACTGGGCATCGAGGGGGCGGGAACTACCGTCATCTCAAACCTGAAGAACATTTACGACGGTTGGCTACTGTCTGGTAAACCAACAAGTGCCCGTCAAATGCCTAACCTTGGAAGGCCACAGGTACGGTGACGCTTGGCCCCGAATAATAGTACAAATTCTACGGGGACCGACCTGGGGCTCGTTGCCTCACACCTCAACAATACCCCTAACCAACATGTCCGTATACGAAGTGCTTACTGCCTGAAACCCTCCCCGTTCCCCCGATCCTTCCAAAAGAAGGGTCTATGCTGCGCCATGCCGATCCCCGCCAGGGCATGTGTGTTGGGTTTGCGTGGTCCCCCACCGCTCTAAGCGAACACCCCTCGTGCGGGATTTGGGCGCCATGGGTACCCTGATTACTGGGTGAGCTCGCGAGGAGCAGTCGGAGTCGCCGCCACTCGGCCGGCCGGGGGTCACGCTCGAAGTACGTTTGCACGACCACCCGGTTGAATTGTCCAAGGACAACGATACGCTTACTCCTACTGAATCCATGCGAGGCTCTCGTATCTGACATGTCTCTCTGCGTGAGAAATGGTGATCTCCCCAAAAATGAAAACTCACACTCCCGGGAACACTATTCTCCGAGATATCCACTGACGCTGACGGATTTGTGGCCAGCCCCTGTGCCTGGACAGGCCACCCTTCCACTCGAATGTGTGAGGAGCAACGTGTTGGTCGCAGCAAAGGATGCGCGACTTGCGGAGCCCATCTCCTCCCCCTTGCATCCCCCTCCATACTCCCCTTAACGATGCCAAGGGTTGTTATCACTCCTGAGGCCCGTTTCCCGCGGAGAATATCCTAGTCTGCCCAGAGCGGGGCCCGCTTCACCATTTCACCTCATGGTCTAATCGTTCCTGAATGCCGTGATCCAACACGGCTACATCGGGAAGGCCGAACCCCCAGCCTCCCATGTAATCTATAGTCGTCGAACTTACTCGTTGCATGCGCACTCGTCAGCGTCCGGTACTTCATTGGCGCCGTCGCCTCTTCTTGGGTGCCTGCGGAAAGGGGACTTTCGTTTTTCTTTGTAATTCCAACCATGAGTCCAGCCTCGAACAAGACGCCCTCGCGGGAGTCCGGCGGCATCCTCTCGCTGACTCGCCTGCTGAGGTTCATGTCTTCAGAATACCGGATTCTATTCACACTCATTTTCCTTGCCAACCTCGCGGGCCTAATAATTTTCATTTCGCTATGGTCCCTCCGCGGCCATGTCACCGAAGGCGCATGCGCTCTGGCCACCTCCATCAACCTCACTGTTTCCATCGTCATCCGGGAAGAGCATGTCATCAACGCCCTTTACTTCATGTTCACCGGGCTTCCCAGGTCGTCGCCTTTATGGCTTAGGAGGCACATGGCTAAGATCTACCACCTCGGTGGCCTTCACAGCGGATGCGGCGTGGCGGCAACCTTCTGGTTCATCCTTCTCTCCATCGAAAAGACGGCCGAGCTCAGCACGTCTCTCCAAAATAGCTCCATCGAAATCGCGACACTCGTTATCGTATATATCCTGGACTGCCTCCTCATTGTCATGCTCGTCATGGCGTATCCGACAATCCGCGCAAAGGTCCACGACGCCTTTGAGGCTGTCCACCGGTTTGCGGGCTGGTCCTGCCTGGGGCTTCTATGGTCCTTGACCGTGCTCGAGGCCCTATCCAAGCTGGAACCGGATCAGTCGGCAGGCGCTGCCCTCGTCAGTAGCGCCAACTTTTGGCTCGTCACCATCTCGACCTGCAGCGTAATATCGACATGGCTCAACTGCCGAAAGCTCGTCGTCGAATCGCAAAGACTGTCGTCCCACGCCCTCCGCATATACTTCCACTACTCCACCCCCCAGCCAGGAACGACCGTCCGTCTCTCGACCAGGCCTCTACTCGAGTGGCACGCCTTCGCAACGGTGGCAGCCCCGGAGGCCAGGGGCTTCTCCGTCATAGTCTCTAACGCCGGCGACTGGACCAACAAGGTTGTTAACAACCCTCCTCGGAAAATCTGGGTGCGACGAACGCCAACATGCGGAGTTCTTCGCGCAGCCCCTATGTTCAGCAGTATCGTGCTTGTTGCCACAGGCTCGGGAATCGCCCCTTGCCTCCCCGTCATCATGGCGAGACAAACGCGGATAACCCTATTTTGGTCAACTCGAGATCCTCTGAGAACCTACGGACCTGAAATAGCCAAGGTAGTTCTCGGGCTGGGGGATGACGCGTATATTCACAACACCAGCACCATGGGTCGGCCAAACACCCTGCCCACCGTGATGGCTCTGTACAAAAGGTCGAATAGCGAGGCAGTCTTCGTGATATCAAATCCTAAGTTGACCATTGATCTGGTCCTGGACTTGGAGGCTCTTGGGGTGCCGGCCTTTGGGCCTATCTGGGACTCTTGATCGCAATCTGTCGAGCAGCCAAGCCTAGATTGGGGAAGCATTTAGTCCCCAAGGAATTGTCACATTTAGCGCCTGCTTTTTCGATTTGGAGGCTAGCATTTAAAACACGGTGCATTGTGATGGGTAGCAGCTTTCATGAGAAATCGGTCCTAGGTAATAGACACCACTTTAGTGTATATATTCCTACATCAGTTCATTGCCTACGCCCATTCCCTCCCACGAAAGGAGACAAGAAGCGATCCCTGTCTGGAACACCGAATGTCCGTCCCCCGGTCTTCAACGACCCCCGGCCGACGCCCCCCAGCCACCACTCGGCTTTTAATCCATGTCCACCTCGCTAAGCATATCCCCGGCCATAACCGGGCACCCTGGACTCGAATACATCTCCAAAAAATACCCTGTGCCCTTGTCTGCTCCGTAATGACCTCCATCGTGAGCGAAAATGAGTTCCAAGAAATGGAGTGGAGATCAGCGGCGAGCTCCCCCCGTATTCTGGGTCCGATGACGAGGACCTCATCAAAGAGCGACCCGGTAATCGAATGGGTACGAGAAGGATTCTTCAACCGTTCCTTCCGCTTCCATTCCCCTGGAACTTGCGCGTTCTTTCATTTCGTGTCTCTGTCTTATATATGTCTTTTCTCCCTATTTAGCGTTTGGTATCAACTTCCTTGCCATATATCTTCAATAACACTACACATATACCCAGGTTGGCTACTGGCACCGCCTACAGCAACATATCCGCGTGTTTCTTCTACTTTGCATTTTACAGCATGGGAACGAAGAGTGTGCTCGGTTACCCCGGGATCTTAGGTAGGGCCCTCCCTTCGTTGCTGGCCGGGACACCGTCCCACTAACAATATCACACACCTCCAGACCCGACGAACCTGACGACGCTCCTTCAAAGGCTCGCTTACGACGCGGAGACCCTGTGGCTCTTTACGAAGAGCGATCTGCCGACGTCCACGGGCATTAATACAACCTTCGCTATAGCCGGCATTCTGGCCGGGCCGGGTATCATCAGCAACGCCGATCTTAAATGGGAAAATATGGGCAGGGGACTCCTCGTGGCACTCTATTTCACGTGGCATCTCACCTTGTGCTTCAATCTGGGGAACCAGCGACAACCCCAGTCGGTGATTGAGGACGGCACGAACAAGCCGTGGCGACCGATCCCTGCGGGTCGCATCAGCCCTGCGAGGGCGCAGATATGGCAGCTCGTATCGATAGCATCGCTGCTGTTCCTGTGCGGCACCAAGATGGGGGCTTGGAAGGAAACTTGCTTTTACCTCTTTTGCACCTGGTTGTACAACGAGCAAGCCTGGGGCGACACGTCGTGGTGGCAGCGCTCCCTGATGAACGCCTTTGGCATTACGACAAACCGCGTGGCCACACTCCGCGTCGCTATCACAGCCGTGCAGTGGCAGGCGCCCCAACAGCTTCAGTTCTCCGACGACGGCTTGGTCTGGTTTCTGATGTGCGCTTGCATCGTCTTCACAACGATCCAGGTCCAGGACTTGCGTGACCAGGAGGGTGACGCACTGATCGACCGGCAAACGCTGCCCCTCATCCTCGGCGACGCACCGACGCGCTACCTGACGGCCATGGCCGTCATGACCTGGTCCGCCGTCTGCCCGCTCTACTGGAAGATCGACATGGTTGGCTGTATCGTTTCTCTTGTAAGCGGAGCCGTCGTTACATCACATATTCTCTTCAACCGGTCCCTCGCGCACGATCGGCTTGCCTTCCGCCTTCTTGGCGCGTGGTGGGTATTGCTGTACTTCTTGCCCGTGATGAAGACTCACGGACTGTGAATCCAATTCATGGTCGCCCGAAGCCAGCGCTACAGGTCCTGCAATGCTCTCGGAAGGATGACGCTGGACGAGGACTCGTACGTCGAGCTGTCTCATAGCGGGAATAAAGATGAAGTTTCAGCCTTATTGGGCACGAGCGTGGGCTTTGTGAGGGGTGGAAGGCGCAATACTGTCAGGAGGATAGAGATTTCGTGAACTAATACTATAAGTGGGGTATTCTGACTACAACCATGGACTCTCTTATCTTACACGGAAAGGTAAAGAACATAAGTGACGGGCCGTGAGCACCTACGCCCCTCCTAGGTTGTCCCCATGTCCGAGATCTCGGGCATGGGATGCAACCACTTAAGCAACCCCGTAAACGGCTCGCTCGCGGGCGCATATTCTAGCACCGGCGACGCCGCAATCATCGGCGACACGAGCTTCCCCATCCTGTACCTCGCCAAGAAGTCCCATGAAAAGACATGCCTGCCCAGGAAAGACAACAGCCATGTCCGCTCCGCATGCGTTCTCACCACCGCGGCAGATCCCGCAGCATGCACCATCAGGGGCTCTAGCCTCTCCTCTTTGTACGCCGCGAACTCCTGTGAGAGGGTCTCGAGGCCGGGGTCCCCACCGCGGCTGGACCGGACGGCGCGGCAAAGCCGGTTACATAGCGCCACAACGTCCTGCAGTCCGTTCTGGTAGCCCTGCGCGATGTGCGGGGCCATCTTGTGGCACGCGTCGCCAACCAGCACCATGCGGCCGTGGCTCCAGTTCTTCGCCGTCCCCTCGTGTATGTCGGTCATCCCCGCCAGAAGGGGTGTTGCGTCGCGCAGCTTGTGCGTCTCCATGATGGGTAGGTCCCCGAGCTTGGCGATCTGCCGGTCGACGTCCTCCTTGGTGTATCGCGCGTCCGCGGGAGCGTCGGGGGCCAGTCTCTCGCAGGCGAAGCCCCAGTCCTTGTTCTTTCCTGCCATGAAGAAGAGCGATCGGTCCGTGCCGCGCGTATTGCAGAGCATGGGCTCGTTGTGTATGAGGGGGAGCGTGAACCATGTTAGGTTGTACTCCGCCACGAACGGGTTGACAGGGTCCCACTCCCTGGCCGGGTCCTCGGCGAGGGCGAGGTCCCGCATGGCCTGGCGGGTCTGACTATGCACGCCGTCCGCCCCTATAATGATCGAGCCCTTGTAGGTTGTACCGTCGGAGCATGACACGCTGACGCCTTTATCGTCGGACGTAATCTCGGTGACTTTCTTCCCGGTTAGGACTTTGTCTCTGGCCTGGGGCGGTAGGCCGTCGTAGAGTATCTCAAGGAACTCGGCGCGGTGAAAGGTTAAAAGTGGTGCGCCGTGGCTAGTTAGACGTTAGTATAACTCTACCACCATGGTAAATACACACTCGTGTCCGCTAGGAGAGGCCCGGGATTGGGGTGGAGGGCATACTTCGCTCGCAACAATTCAAGCTCCGTCGTCGCCGCAATCCGACGCCCACTCTCGTCGAACCCCCTCATCTCGCCAATTTCGAGCCCGATGGCCGATAATTTGTCCAGGATTCCGAATTGATGGAGCGTACGCATGGTGTGAGCCAACACGCCGATTCCCGCGCCCTCGTCCTCGAAGACGCTGGGCCGCTTCTCCAGGACGACGAAGTCGATTCCCGCGAGACGCAGCGCGTGTGCAGCGGACAGACCTACAGGCCCGCCGCCCACGATGATGACTTTGAAGTTGCTTGACATTGGCTGCAGCAGGAGGGGTAAGATTCGAAATGTTGTATGAGGAGCCTCGACACGGATGTCTTAGAGGGGCGTCTTCGAGGCGATACTTCAATCCGGCACGAGACGTCGTGGCGGTTTAAATTCCCGGCGGTCCTCGGGACGGACGGCACCGATTCCTAGGCAGCAAGCTGGAGTCTCACGTCACATGCAGCCTCGAGACCGGGCGCGGGACAGGATAGAATCCTTCACGTATTGCCAGAGCCACTTGTCGGCTGATGTCCAACGCAGCCTGGTTAACCCTCTTTCCCGCACTGCCGCCCGCCTGGGCTCGTATCCACGTCAGTCCTAATACGACGCAGGGAAAGTGAAAGACATGCGCCCAGTTCGACCAAGTGAACCAGGACAAAGGGGACCCTACAACGTATTCCTCCTCGAGCGACGAGCAGCCACAAGGCTCCAACTCTCAAGTAGTTCTAACCGCTGGCAATAAATCCATTGGTTGGCCAAGAAAAGTCCGCTTAGCAGTAAGCGCTCGAGACGCGTGGAATTTAACCGGCGCCCTTGCCCACCGAGACTTTTCACCCGAAGATGTCGTCGGGAGCTTCGGCTTCGCCGGATGGACGTCATCAGCAACGTAAGCCCCATTTCGCGAGTGAGTACACCGACTAATAGATAATAGGCACCATTCACAATGTGCTCGTGGCCGTGTTAGTACTGACGTAGTATTTATTCTTGGGCACCGGGCGGGGACTCGAAAAGTAATGTTTCCTTGGTGTTACCGAGTCCAGGGTATGTCAGAATATTTGGTTGTGCAGGTGTGGCGAGTCAGGGTCCACCCGTTGCAGCGTTGTTTTGGGGGTAGTGGAGGACTTATTTATCGTCGCGACTAGTTCAGCTGAAGGTGAAAAACACCGAATATAGCTAAGAGAAGCATGAAATCGATTTTCGGGCTGTAATGAAAGGTCTGTTAGCCGTAGCTCAGCGGGTGCATGCGGATTATGCCAGCCTCTGCTTCGCGCACAGGTGCTCTGGAAGACTCATGAACGCCGCGAAGCCGGCCGAAAGAACGTGTTTTCGCCTTGGTAATCGCGTAGGGAATGCCATTAGCCTCATGCCATATGCTCCTATCTAACCCTGAATAGCCTAACTTATGCTAGGGATTTAACAACATCAGCTGGCAGCTTGCACACAGCAAAGCCGCCGTACTGGAGAACGGCAGCACCAATCGCGACGCCGCTGTACGGGTCTACTGCCATTGCTGTCATGTCGCTCACAGCGGAGCCAGAATCGAAATAAAAGAGCTCCGGCTTGTATCCATTCGTCTTTCGTAGACGTAAAGCCGCTGCTGGAACAAGAAGCTCTTTGCCCAAAAGGTGGGTGTTGGCCAGGTATGTCGGAAGGTCCTCGAGTGTGGGAAATACTAAAGCTAGTTAGTATCTAGAAAGATGATGGGGGAATAAATTGAGAACGACGTACTAGATATAACGAGGTCACCAGTTGTGGGGATGATGTTAATATTGTCGGCAGCCGCACCAAGTTCCTGGAAAAGGACGGGGTTAGAAAAGAGGGTGAAAAGAGAAAGTAGGAAGCGACTTGTAGGTCTCGTTTCGTACGATTTGATTTTGAAACTCTGCGCTATAGTCGCCATGGAATTTGTAAATGTTTAATGTCCCGTTCTTCGAGTCTCCCACGAAGAGATGGTCCTCCCAGACCGCGATACCGTTGGCGCCTGGGAGTCTCCCCGTTACCTGTCGGCAGTACACGGTCTGTTTATAAGCCGTCAGTTCCAAGAATTTGCGGAGCCGCCTACACCGACGAATGCCTTTTGAGAAATACACACCGGCCCTGATGCGTCGCAGTACTGAACGTCGGTAGCCCAGCTCCAAGGCCCTAGCCTTTCTTCAAGATATCTCAAGAGACCCCTGAGGAAATAGTGATCGTTCGTAATGTAAAACTCGCTGACAACCGCGTTAGTACTCGATAAACCCTCCAATTCAAATATTCCAGGGTATTTACAGTTCACCCACGGCGGCAACACCGTTGGCAGTTTTAATGGAAGGATGCTTCACATCCTTGACAAGGCTCACAACATCCGATCCGATGATGTGCGAGAAGATGCTAATGCTGTCCCCTTGACGAGCGTGGCGAACAGCAAAGATATGAATCTGTATGGCCCCGGTGACTTAGCGACGTTGTTCTTGACCTTTCAACGGATGAGACCAATCCTTACTTTTGCGGGATCACTCGGGGACTGATAGAGGTCGATACCATGTGTAACGAAATCCCCTTCCAGTCCCTCAATCCGCAGCTCCGTCGTCACGCCAGTTTTAATGTCGTGCTTGAACAGGCTCTCTCGGAACGAGGCCTCGTTCCGAGCAGCAGCGTCATGCTGGCAGGCCGGTGGATACCACTTCGTCCGCTCAAGCGGGTCACCACAGGCTAGAAACGCGGTGCCTGACGAGAAGTGGATCTTGACGTCCTCGCACGCGTTGGCAATCTTGTCCACCGTGCAGTCGCCGTTATTAAGGGCCGTACTATTCTCCCATTGTACCAGCTTTTCCGTGTCGATTTGCACGCGGCCTACCGCAGTACCCAGCCGGCGCAGGGTTTCAGGAAGGCTAAAATAGACTGCCGTAAACGCCACGAGAAAGGCTAGGCAGCGGTAGGTCCAACCCATCGTTACAGGGAGACCGTTACTTGGCTTTCCCTTTTGTAAGAAGAACCCGTGGTCCACCGGGTTGTTTGCGTCAAGACAGCTTGAGGTGTTGTATATAGAGTAAGACAATAATGTCTTATATCTTGGTGATTTCACTCCAGTGAGCAACCGAGATTTTGAGGGCCGTTAGATGAATAGTGTAGGAATGCGGGGCCTCTGTGAACGTCGCGTGGTGGCATGGCCTTACGCACGAAAACTCTGGCGGGTGCTCGTTCTACCAGGCTGTGGACGCAATGTTCCTCTCGAGGCCTTTCTGGTCTTCATTTATTCTCTGACTAAAGCCAGCCGCCTGCGATATCGGGGTTTTTGTCAGCCTGTGCGGGGTTCAACGGATGTCAACCGATTCTCCGATATTCCGATATTCTGATAAGGCCTGGCTACAGTACATAGTATTAATGCGGGGTCCTTGAAACGGAGGAATGTAAGCGGGCCAACTTCGCTGATAGACACCTCATTTGAGGCGCTTTGTCCCTGCGATTCGAGCTCAGCGTGCATCGCGAACCCGAATCGGGATAGCGCCCTTCTTCCGCCGTCCGTTCTGGGCGGGGGAGAATCCTTCAACCGTTTCGAACCTCCCACCCGCCCGTCCTTACTGCCAAAGGCATATCCAACCGCTCATACCCAGAGCAGACTTGTAATAGGCAATATAACTTCTACTAAATAGAAACGAGACACCCTGTCTTCCCAGCCTCTACACACCTTTCGCTGTGTATTTGTCTTGCTCTCCGGGTGACGAATGTTCGACTACTCGGAACTCGGCAGATCAGCTTCGGATTGCTCGTGGGGCTAGCCCTAAATGGCACGTCTACGAGGTATGCCAGGATCAGCTTTCAAATCGCGTTTACCTGGCTGTGGCAAGCGCACCAAACATAACGAGGCATTTCCTCAAACCGATTCATCGAAAGGGCACAGACCCCACGCTCGAGCACGACATCGAGAGCTGGGGAAGCTGGGTTGAAACAGGAGCCTATAAGATTCTTTCTGGATCCCTGCTAGGTTACACTCGTTTGGGAAACACGCTGAATTAAAGTGGGCCGAAGGCACAAACATTCCACGCAGGATCCGGGGAAACGCGGAGATAGTTCTCCTACCCACTTTTCGTTGAACAAGAGGGTGCGGGGAGTGACTCCACCTGACCTGAATAGGTATAAAAAGGCCAAATCGGACTGCCTTGCTCCAGGATAGAGGAGGGTAAAGATTTCGACTGATCCCAGGCAATACAAGAGAGTAGGAATCGTGGCACACTTTGCATTATGAACGAGAAACGTTCGAACGGGTATAGCTTACTCATTGTCATATTTGTGGCTCTTGGTTCGCTTACCTTTGGATATTCCAATGTTATCATCGGCACTACGCTCGCCCAGCCAACATTCATGTAAGAGTCTCTGCCCACGTATTTACTATTTTCAAGTAACCTGCCCTATACTCACCTCCAAACTGTTGTATAGATCGTATTTCGGCCTAGACACGAGTGATAGAAGCAACGCGATTGCAGGCACTACCAGCGGTATCTATACAGGCGGCGGCCGTACGTTAAATACACCAGAGCTATTGTACAGTTGAGAAAGAGAAGTACTAACTATGGATATAGTCATTGGCGCGCTCCTATCATCATGGGCAGCAGATCATCTCGGCCGAAAGAAGGCCATCTTTGTCGGATCCCTGTTGGCTACAATTGGGGGTGCGCTTCAAGCGGGCTCGGTTAACATGGCCATGTTTCTAGTTTTCCGTTTCGTGAATGGCCTGGGAGTCGGTATAGCTCCCGAATCTGGGAACTTCTGGAATGCTTGATTTTCGCTAACAGTTCCACAGGTATGCTCTTGACTCTCGTTCCCCTGTATCAAAGTGAAGTGTCCGCGCCACACTCCCGTGGTTTGATGGTTGGTTTCCACGGCATTTGCGCGACTCTGGGATACTTTGGGGCAAGGTATGAGTGAAAGCTTGAATCCCTGGCTGTAAATACTAACCCTACCCTTTTAGTTGGATTGGTTTCGGTTTCTACTGGGCTAAGGGTCTCAATGGCGCGGAGTGGAGGCTGCCGCTAGCCATCCAGGCCATACCGCCTCTTCTGTGTGTTGCAGGCATCATGTTCCTGCCCGAGTCGCCACGATGGCGTAAGAAGTTCCTATCCGGTCTATTAGTATCCTTGCGAGCTAACAAGATAAAGTTATCTCTCAAGACCGATTTGAAGAGGCTCTTGACCTTGTCAAGAAACTCCATCGCCACCCCAGCGACCCGGATAACATCTTCGCCTTTCAAGAATTCCGGCAGATAAAACAGCAGCTGGAGATTGACCGCAAATACGCTGTATCGTGGGCTGAGCTGTTCAGGAAGCCCTCATACCGCAAACGTATGATAATCGGCTTCATCGTCCTCTTTGGCGCCCAGACCACAGGCACCACTGTTATCGCGAGTACGTGCACAGAAACCCACCCTGTATTGCGCTATACTAAATGCTCCAGACTACGGCCCGGCCCTTTACGGTTCGCTCGGCTTCGACACCCAGAAGCAGCTCCTCCTTGGCGCTGTTTACGCGACGCTAGCCCTTATCGGAAACGTCTTCAACGCTTTTACTATCGACCGCATTGGACGTGTCAAGGCGCTGAAGATCGGATGGATTGGAGACCTCTTAGCCTTGATAGGCGAGTGCGTTTCTGTGAGCCTGTTTGAGAAGACCGGGAGTCGATCCACAGCAATCGCGAGCGTCTTCTTCCTCTTTATGCACATTGCCTTCTTTGCGTTCAACATTGACGTTACAACATAGTAAGTCACCCACCCCTCTGTATCCGTTGTTCAGCGTGGAGGATACCTGACCGCTCCTCTATAGCGTTTACACCACCGAGATTTTCCCATACCACATCCGTGCAAAGGGGATGGCGTTCTCTATTGTATCCTACTTCGCGTCCTTGATCATCTACCTTCAGGTTGCCCCAATAGCTTTCGCAAATATTGGCTGGAAGTTTTATCTTGTCTTCATTTTCCTTCTATTCTGTTTCACGGTGCCTCTATTCTTTTACTTCCCAGAGTCAAAGGGCGTCAGTTTGGAGGAGATATCGCGCCTGTTCGGTGACGAAGCTACGACTATTAGTCTCAGGGGTGATAGTAAAGAAGAAGACAGGGAGGAAGCTATTGAGGAGACAGGAGGTGTGGTGAGGAAGGGTGGAAAGTCCGACCCAGTCGCTTCAGATGCAAGATAAGGTCTAGTGATGCTCTGGCAGCGACTAGACTAGTGCGGCCTTACATCTAGGTACTTATTTATCGTCCGAGGTGGATCCATGCTGGAAGAACTGTAGAGAACAGATCCCGAAGGCACCAACACTTGGTACACATCTATGGCATGCATGTGGTGGGGGAACTCATCGACGGAAAGGTCGTTGCCGCCGAGGCGCCAGCTGTTCCCGGCCGAGTCTCGAAATCTCAGGGCATGTTTTGCTAAGCAGGTACTGGAGAGTTACAGATAATTTAATAGTTCGTTTCTTTCTTAAAATACTAGGGCGACAATAGACTCTCTTATATGCCACCGTGTCCGAGCTCTCGTGATAATACCAAAGAAAGTAAAGCAAGAAACTAACAAATACCATAAGGAATAAGACACAAAGATAAGAAGACTCGTCCTAGGCTCGTCTTCAGAGATCATCCCCATAGAGGGCACTGACATCACAGTCATTGCACTCATCATCGCACCCGCTCTCATTCTTGATCATAAGGTACGGCTTGCACGAGTCCTCCTTGCGGTCGCAGTCCTTAGCATAACAGGTGCACTGTTTCCCTCTTCTATCCCCGATGCTAGTTTTGGTGCCGCGGTTAGTACTTCAAGATCATTCAAGTTTAGATAGGCACACTTACTATGGCTCGCATGACCACGCGGACGGTGGGGGTAGGTCATCAGACTCATCTTCCTCAGTATCGTCATCCGAGTCGTCCCCTGAGTCGTCCCCAGAGTCGTCGTCTTTGTCGTCGTCAGAGTCATCGTCAGAGTCATCGTCAGAGTCGCCGTCGCCGTCGTCTTTGTCGTCCTCAGAGTCATCCTCAGGCGTATCATCTTCAGGGTCCTGTCCTGGGCTGACTTCGCAAGACTCCTGCCTCTTCTGAGCTCCGGCGCCCTGGAAGACCTGCCCGTCAAGTGGATCCCAGCTTGTCTCGCGGCCCTCAACACCCCTGCCCTCAACCCAAATGCGCCAGGACGACTTGTCTTTGCAGCCATGGGCTGGGCGGTACTGCAAAAGCACCTTTCCGCGTGGGTTGGTATTGTCCTCGTCCCCTAGGATCTTTGGAACCGACTCTTGCAACTCGTCTGCTTCCGCCTGTCTCGCGGGATCCGCCCTGGCCGCCATCAACTTCTCCATGAACTCGGTAGGAAGCACGTTAGGGGCGTAGTCGATGACGGTAGGGGTCATGCCGGGGAAGGCATTGGCGAGATCGCCATAGATATCGGCGACCCTAGGACCATAAAGTAGCAGGCCGGCGTTGGCACCCTCGTCCATGCGAACACTGTCTGGAATCGGTGTGACCGATCCGTCCGGGTTAAAGTTAAAGAGGTCGACGCGCGGTCGCGGCGTCATGATGAAGACCTGGACGTCAATGTCATTGTTCGCGCCCTCGCTGTTGTCCCCGAACATCGTCCCCTCGGGCCCCGCTTCGGGGTTATTGCGAAGTTCATCGATGCCGCGCGGATGGAAGTCGTCGCCACGCCCGCGGTGGATCTCGTCTATGGCCCGCTGCTGAAAGGTCGAGCTGTCGGGGGCAAGGTTTGCTTCCCATATGTGACTCACAAAGGCGCCCTTTTTGGAAACAACGATGACCGACGTGCAGCCGTACAGCCCGGCAGCAGCAATCTGGTCAACCTCGCTACCAAAGTTAATAAAGTTCGCCGTTGTTATATCATCCATGTCGCCTGTTGGAAACTTAACGACCTTGCCGATTTCGTCGATAAGGCCTTCAGTGCCGCCATAGTAACTAAAGAACACTTCTCCAGCAACAAAATTCCGCACATTGTCGCTATAGTCCTCAGGACCGGCAGGCTCCCCCTCGGCGGGATCCCCTCGCTTGAACAGTGGTTCTGGCGCTGAGCTGTTGACGCTGCGTTTCCTCTGAGGCGCGGCGCACGAGTCGCCACTGCAAGTCCCCGGCTCACAGAGGGGATGGGTTGGTACAGCTTGCGTTTCGGTCGTTGTTGTGGTTGTCTCCGAGTTGGTGACACTGCAGTCCGTGACGGTGGTCCAGGCACTCGATGAACAGCCCTCCGTGGGTTCTTGACGGCGCTGGTTTGCATCTGATGGGTAGGCAAGATTAGCAACTCCTTTACAGGGTAGATAGTAGGTGAAGCGACTTACTCTCCGTTACGGTGCAGAACACGCTCACGTAGGTGGCGGTAAGGGTTTCAGTGCATTCCGGCTCGTCATCTTCATCATCATCATCAGGATCGGGCTCCTCATTTCCATCCTCTCCCCCGCCGTCTTGGTTTCCATCAGGGGGACATCGGCCTATCGAAAGGCCGAACAGCTGAACACAAAATTGTGGGGTGTCAATCTTGACATTGGGCGGGAAGGACGAGTAGCATCCAAAGCAGACAACTGGAGGTCCCGAGAAAGGAATGATAACTACAGACGTGTTAGTGGAAGGGACAAGAGCTTGAACAATGAGGATGGGACGCACCTGGAACGATAGTCTCTTCTTCACTTCCTTCTTTTGTTGTTGTGATGTACTCCGGGTCGGTTTGCGTGGCTTCCGTTAGGGTAACAACCTCAGCTCCTGTAGGGATTTCCGTGATAGTTGGAGGGTCCGTAATCTGAGGCATATCAGCCTCGTCCTCGGTTCCATCACCAGGTTCGTTGCCAGGCTCGTCCCCAGGTTCGTTGCCGGGCTCGTCCCCAGGTTCGTTGCCGGGCTCGTCCCCAGGTCCGTCACCAGTCTCGTCACCAGGCTCGTCACCAGGCTCGTCACCAGGCTCATTGCCAGGCTCGTCACCAGGCTCATTGCCAGTATCGTCCCCAGTGTCGTCTCCAGGTTCGTTGCCAGGTTCATTGCTAGTGTCGTCCCCAGGTTCGTTTCCAGTCTCGTCGCCAGGTCCATCACCAGGTTCGTTGCCAGGCTCGTCACCAGGTTCGTTGCCAGGCTCGTCACCAGGTTCGTTGCCAGGCTCGTCACCAGGCTCATTGCCAGGCTCGTCACCAGGCTCATTGCCAGGCTCGTCACCAGGCTCGTTACCAGGATCGTCACCAGGCTCATTGCCAGGATCGTCACCAGGCTCGTTACCAGGATCGTCACCAGGCTCATTGCCAGGATCGTCACCAGGCTCGTTACCAGACTCGTCACCAGGCTCATTGCCAGTGTCGTCACCAGGCTCATTGTCAGTGTCGTCTCCAGGCTCATTGCCAGTCTCGTCACCAGGCTCGTCACCAGGTTCGTTGCCGGGCTCGTCACCAGGCTCATCGCCGGCGTCGTCCCCAGGTCCGTTGCCAGGCTCGTCACCAGGTTCGTTGCCAGGCTCGTCACCAGGCTCATTGCCAGTGTCGTCTCCAGGCTCATTGCCAGTGTCGTCTCCAGGTTCGTTGCCAGTGTCGTCCCCAGGTTCGTTGCCAGTGTCGTCCCCAGGTTCGTTGCCAGTGTCGTCCCCAGGTTCATTTCCGGTCTCATCCCCAGGTTCGTTACCGGTATCGTTGCCCGGCTCATTGCCAGTGTCGTCTCCAGGTTCATTGCCGGTCTCGTCCCCAGGTTCGTTGCCTGGCTCGTTGCCCGGCTCGTCCACAGGCCCATCCTCACCAGGTTCGTTGCCAGGCTCGCCCCCGGGCTCGTCGCCGGGGTTATCGGTGTCAGATGGTGGAGGATGCTGCCCCTCCGGCGGGGTCACTCCAGTCGGTGTGTTGACTATCGACCCCATGCTTCCAATCTCACCGTTGACCTTGTCGGCCTCGTCTTGGACCTCCTTGACAATAGAATTGATTTGGCCAGCGTCCGGGGTAGCAGCCCCTTCATGGAGCCCGTCCAAGAGACCAAGCAGGAAGCACATCAGCTCGTTCGAATCAAAGGCGAGGGTCGGCGGCTCTGGAGGGGGCGGCAGGTTTTGACACTCAAGCTTCAGGCCATCGCCAGGGAGATTCTGTGCCAGGTCCCCGAGCGGGATGATAATTGGCCAGATGACATCGAGAGCCGGGCCTGCCAGGTCCGGAACGGGGTTATTGATCCATTCCGTCACCTTAGGTAGGGCGGCTGACACGCTCGCGGTGAGGGCGGAAACGCTTTGTTTGACCTCCTCGCCAGCCGGCACAAGTGGTGTGGGCTTGGGGGCTGGGAGGGTAATTGGTTCTGCGATTGGGCCCCCTGAGAGGACGACCTCGGTTCGGGTTGCCTCGCCCTCTACCACCGTGGTTGTGACCACGGTGGCCTGGGCGTCCGTTGCTTCCGGATCACAAAGCCCAAGTTCTTTCTGGCGTAGGAAATGACATGGAGGTGAGGCAGCGTCGTCACCGGCCTCCTGGCGGGCCGCAAGCTGGGCTGCGGCCTGACTGAGGCTCACGCCCCAAATCAAGATAGAACGATGCATCAGGTGGGAAGGGTAACTGACACCCTGGGGGAACGCAACCTAAGTTGAGTGCATATAAAAGGTTGAAGTGGCCAGGGCCCTAGTGCAGCGAGCAAAAGATTCGCGAAGGGATGGAGCAACAACTTGTCGATAGGATAAGCCCCCGTTGCGGCATAACTTAAGACGGATCTCATACTTATGGGTAAGTGAGATGGTTTATATAGACTCGTGCGAGTCGAGGCCATAGCCGCTCGTCCTTCCTCCTCGTGTTCTATTTTAGCACAAGCGGGAGAATCAAGGCCTGGAATCCATTTTCCCTCTTGAGGGATCTTGGCCCGTAGAAGGATCCGGAGAAAGATATAATACTTGCTTGGCCTTTCTGCTTCTAGTTCTATCTCCGCGACTTGTTGCATGAGAATTGGCGATGCATTCCTGCGCGCCCGCCAAGCTCTACTCAGCCAACATCGTCCCGGATCTCTTCAAGGACAAAAATAAACTTATCGTCTCCTGACGATGAACATGCGTGCTTGCGCCACCCCGCAGCCCCGCGAATCCTTTGCGTCTTGGCGGAGGGTTGCACTCACCCAATGATTGGCGGGTTCTGCCGCGCTCGTTGGTCTTCACTGCCCCCATGTGGAGTCCTTCTAAATCGAGAGGTTTAGAATTAAGTGTCGTTGCTACGCTGACTGCAGACGGAGAAGGCTGCGCGCGGCTGGCCAAGGCGATCGGTATAAGATGGTACCTGGCCTGTCGCTACGACCTGTTCTTACCTTTCTTGGCAATAGTGATGGCAAGAGACACCATAACTTTTGACTGCCAAGAAAGGTGCCCGTGACTTTTGAACAAAGTTCCCTACGACGTTACGCCTTGCGGTTACCACACTTCATTGCCCCCTACCTCAGCCTTGAATCCTAAAATCGAAAGGAAAGGTCAAGCGGCGCCGATATGGATCCCTTGCAAGACCGAGCGCGTATGCGCGAAGAAATCTCCTTCATGGAATCGGCGAACCGCAAACGACGGGAGACCGTAAGAGCGACGACAAATCCGATCGAAACAGTGGATGCTCAGTCAGAACCCGACTTGCCGCTCCTACCTCCCAACCTGCCGCGGCCGGAATATGCCACGTCGCCAGGAATTGTTGGTTATGACGATACCGAGGTAGACTTCTACGTTGCGTGCGAGAAAGGTCGTTTAGTCGAGGTGATAGCCTACGTGGAACGCCTTCAGCCGCTCAGTATTGTCCGCCAGTACGGGCTGGAGCAGGCCTCATTCGGAAACCAGCCTGCCGTGGCCCGATATCTGCTCGAAAGCGGTGTCGAGCTGCACAGCAATGTTTTCGAACGCGGTGATTCCCGGAAGAGGCCTTGGGACGGGGTCCTGTCGAGTATATCCATTTTCACGAATGTGCACCAGCCGGAGACTCTTATCCCTTTACTCCGAGTCTTTCTAAGCGTGGGCTGGCATCCGAATCAGTGCTGGCCCGCAGGCAACAACGATGGGCTGAGATTTCCATTCCACTTCTCTGCCTGCGTCTCCAGCAAGCCATTAGCAAAGTTCCTGCTTGATCATGGAGCGGATCCGAGTCTCGATTTCGGAAGCGATGGCAAGGTGAATCGCCAGAACGGCGGCGTACTCTCCAAGGCAATAGTGGCCTGGGACCTTGAGGTTCTCGACTTGTTCGTGTCGCACGGAGTAGACCCCAAGCCTGGGTCTTTACTTGACGTTGCGGTGCGGCAGCCCGGACCGGTGGAAACAGCCATGGCATCGGGGCGGGACGGGGGACCGCCGGTTCCCTTCTCCCGACGTCGCGCCACCGCTGAGTACTTGATACAGCATGGCGTGGGCGTGAACGACGTGAAGAGGGTGCGATGCCGGGACCTTTCGCCCCCTCACTTGATCGGTCGCTTGGTGGACGAAACGGCATTGACGCTGGCTTGTGCCGCTGAGGATTGGGAGTTCGTCGAATGGCTTTTGGAGAGGGGTGCGGATCCGGAAATGCTGGGTGGACGGGCGCTCTGTGTGCAGTGGTGGGCGTTCCCGTTGTATGGGCGTAATGATCCGGAGGTTGTAATGAAGCTTATAGACAAGGTTAAGGCTGGACGTGAAGCGGGGCACGTTGAAGCTGGCGGACTGGCCGATTGAAGACTCGAATATTACTCGACTTCTCAAAGCCATACCTTCATATCAATGACCGGGCTCATAACTGCCGCATCGATAATAGTAATCGGCTAACTTTAGGGTGCGTCATCTGTATTCCCGTGTGTCCTTGGAGGTAGACCCCACTTGGTGCCGACATGGCGATGCGAAAGCTGTGTCACTCGGCCCTTAAATTGTACGACTCTCGACCTCGTTCCAATCCTTAAGTGAACGACCTTTCGCATTCTATGAGACGTGCTCGGGAAGGGCAAGACGGCTTTAATAATCTACAGGTTGCTCCTGGCACTGCTGGCCGTTGAATAGCTGCGTTAGAATAGGGTATACCCTTTTCGATTGATCATCGAGACGTTTCACCGGTTTCGGCGAGTTGCATCGCGGCCCGCTTTTAAAGTCGGCCCTTGCAGCCCTATGAATTGGCAGGATGGGGTGGGGCCGGAGGGTCTGTTAGGCTCACCACGCCTACATGGACAACGAGCACTCCTCCGCCTTTGTTCTGCACCACTTCCCGTCTCGGTTTGAGGTCCTTTGTGCGGCGACCCCAAGGCGCGTCCCCGTCGACGAAATAGACCAGGATTGCACGAGCCCGGAAATTCCGGCGAGAGGCACCCCCGGTTCCCGGATGGTGGCAGGGTAGGCCGAAAAGGAGGTATCGGTTCTCTCGCCTAAGAGACTCTTTCCCGCATCTCCCGGCAGACAAAGCCCTGCAATCGATACCACCGTCTGGGAGGAGTTGTGGACTTTTCCAGTGCTGGGGAGACGCCGTCCCATAACCTGGACGAGGAGATGGATTGGGAGTACTTTCCACAATGTGCAGGGAAGGAAGTTCGTGCCCCAATCGCCAAAACTGAGCACGAGGTTTTCCTTGTCGCCTCTCGTCGCGCTGAGTTCCAAGGTGAGCGGTGGATGGGAATGCTGCGGTGGATACGGCCTGGGTGGAGCTGGAGCTGCACCGAGCGTTGATGGCCCTGTTTACACCTGGAGTAGTGGGACATTTGTTAGAGCGTGACTTCAAGAGGTAATTTGTCGGCTTGATTAAATGCAAAAGATCGTACTTAAAATGGCTATGTAACACACATATCTCCCGTACCCTGATGTCCACAGTCTGTCCGAGCGGCTTCTTCGGGTCCATGGCCAGCTTCTTCAACACTTCTCTCTTACACTCGTGCTGGGCGGGCAAGTCGGATCTCCTTAATGTACCTGTACGAGGTACCTTGTGCCTCCTCATTCGACGCGAAACAGTACCGAACCATCCTCATCGAAGCCTTATTCCTACCCGGTTTAAGGATGGCCAGGAAGTTGGGTCAGAAGGTTCTCGTCCACCGGACGCAAAAAGAGGCAAGAAGCATTGCTGGTGCTATCTCTAGGGTATCTATAAGATTTAAGCGATGGCGATTCGCCTTGTCATTGCAACGTTAGTCGTTGTCTTATGCTTCCATTGCTCCATTCTCGATAAGAAATCTAGCCACAGAGTCATCCCCACGACTTCGGGCTATGGAGAGTAGAGTTCTGCCTCTGCTATCGCACTTGTTAACATCCACCACATTCTCCATGAGAACCCTCGCTCCATGTTCTTGACCACTCAAGAAGGTTGTATACAGTGGCATAATATTGACCAGAGAGCGACGGTTGACTTCTGCTCCCTTCTCTATGAGAAGCCTTATCATCGCCTCGCTGGGTTTCCCCCCGCAGGCTGCATCAAGGGGTTTCAGTCTGGAACCCCCCCCGCAGGCTGCATCAAGAGGTGTCAGTCTGCCATTGCCGTTAACATCCGCCCCCTCGTCGATAAGAAGCCTTGCGATCGCTTCTTGGCCATTTCGGGCTGCAAAAAATAACGGCGTCTTAAAGGAACTTCTGTAGCTATTGACATTGGCACCACTGTCAATAAGAAGCCTTACTATCGCCTCGTGGCCATGTGAAGAGGCACCAAGAATAGGTGGCTCCAGATGTCTGGCGCCGTTAATGTCTGCTCCATTCTCGATAAGAAGCCTTACTATCGCCTCGTGGCCAGATGAAGAGGCAACAAAAATAGGTGACTCCAGTTTTCCAGCGTTGACGTCTGCTCCATTCTCGATAAGAAGCCTTACCATCGCCTCGTTTCCAGATGAAGAGGCAATAAGAATGGGTGGCTTCAGCTGTCCGGCGTTGTTGACGTCTGCTCCATTCTCGATGAGAAGTCTTACTATCGCGTCGTGGCCAAATGAGGAGGCAGTAGCAATGGGTGGCATCAAATGTCCGGCGTTGTTAACGTCTGCTCCATTCTCGATGAGAAGCCTCGCCACACTCTCCTGGCCCGCAGCTGAGGCCCAACAGAGTGCTGTCATCCCCTCCCTATCAAGCTCTTCGACTGACGTCCCCTGTTGTAGAAGCAGCTTGACAATGCTTGTTTGACCCGCTTGCACAGCCCATATCAAGGGTGTCTTGTTGCCGAACATTTTGGAGTATCTCATGCCAGTGAGGCCCTCCGCTATATCCACTCCATCGCAAACGATTGAGGTTAAGCCCAGGAGAGCGGCGACAGCATCCCTTTGCCCATTTGCCAAGGCTGCAAAGAGTGGATACTTATAACGTCCACCGAGAAAATGGGTACGCGAGTCCTTCGCCAGTCGGATGCGGATGAGTTTCGAGTGTCCTTTCTCCGCAAGGAGGTACAGAAGGCTTGTGTCCGGGCCGTTCCGCCGAATCGCGGCCTTTTCGAAGAGGTTTCTGACAGCGATCCAGTATTTGACGGGAAACTCGGACGAAAAGTCTTCCTGGAGAACCGCGTCCGAGGCCATGTCGGCATGGTAGAGAACCTGCTCGTGGGCGTAGTCGAGAAATGGATATCGCATCCTCAATTCCGTTGGGTCGCCTGCTACAGTATCCGGTGAAAGTCCATGAACCATTACAGCCACCGATTGCTGGCTCATGTACCAATAGCAGCATTGCTTGAGCTTTTCATGACCCAGGCCTTCCGGGTTTGCTCCGAGGTCGGGCCACAGTTCATAAAGGCCCTTATCCTTGATGAGGAAGTCTCGGACGGACTCGTGTATGAACTGGACGGTTTCATGCTTCTTGGATTTTGTGATCTCGGCAATTCCTTTTGAGGAGCTTATCACGTATCTTTGGATAGTCTCGGTCGAGTCCGGGGCGGTGGCATCCGGGACTTCGGGGTCGACCAGGTCGACCAAGCGTAATCCGGACCAGAGTGCATGGTAGTACTCCGCCGGCTTGAGCGGGTGCCTGGCGTAGAGAATCCAGAGTACGCAGAGCTGTAGCTCCTCCGCGTTCTTATTACTGTCCCGCTGCAGAATATCCTTGAACAGTTCGCTCAGGCCACTCGGGATCTCCGCCAGCCGCCTCCGGAGGGCTAACCGGCCCCGCCGGTCTTCTCTATTGAGGATTTCAACCACCAGGACGACCCACAGGAAGACCCCAGCGGCCTTCTCGAGGATCTTATCCTGCAGCTCCGTGACCAGCGCGGGATCCCTCATCCGAAGACGGCTGCCGACGTAGCTGGTCAGGTCCTCCTTGTGGCCTGGTTGATCTTCTAGTGTAAGCCGGACGCACCGTCGTATGTCGATGTACGGGTAGTGTCGGCTGGAGAAGCAGACCCGGAGCTGGATGCCTTTCTCGGTGGAGTCCTCGGCCAGTTCCTCAAAGTATTGGACCATGTCCATGACTTGCTGCTCATCACACTCGTCCAGCGCGTCGACGAAGCACGTGAACGAGCGCTCACCAAGCTCGAAGACCGCGCCGCGGAAAAGCTCCTTCAGGACGTCCAATGTAGGGCAGTCCTCCTGGCACCTGGGGACGAGGTCGGGGTCATCAAGGACGCTCTGGAGGTCCGGGAACGCCTCGAGGAGTTGCAGAAGCAGAGACCGGTACATCCCCGGGATCGACTTCTCCAGGCGCTCGCCCCGGGCATTGAAGAAGAAGGACGCGATGACGGCGTCGCGCCGGCGGGTCTCGGCCCTCAGGCTCCCGTACGCATGCTTCATGATCGTCGACTTACCGGCGCCGGGCTTGCCGCTGAGCCACAGGAAGCCGTGGTGCCCCGCGAGCCGCGCCGGGTCGCGCCAGGCCTGGAAGTCCGGATGGCTGAGGAACCACCGGCATGTCTTCGCGTGGGCCCTCTTGATTGTTGCCTTGCGGGTGTCGATCTGGTCGAATTTGAGGGACTCTAGTAGGCGTTTCCGGTGGCCGTGCGACGGCTCTGATTCTGATCACGGGGTGTTAGAGAGTGTGAGTCTACCCAGTATCTCTAGGACAGGGCTAACTTACGAGGATTCCTCACTGAGGGGGCTCTTGGGTGCGCTTGGGACGCGGGGAGGATGTCAAGCAGTTCTCTTGCGTATGCAGCAGCTGTCGCGGCGGCATACCTCTGCCAGTCCTTGCACTTGTGTTTGTCCGAGTAGTCGCAGATCCCGCGAATCGGAAGACAAGCCAGGGTGTCCATCAGACCGGCGGCTTCCATTTCGAAGCATATCACGCCCAGTTCCTTGGTGATGGTGTCTCTCGCTATTCCATCCCTCATCACCTGGTTCCCCGACGCGATTGCGCCGTAGTGTATTACCGGGGCGTCTGTCACCCGCCTGGGCCGGGACACGAGACTCGACTGGTCGCACCCGTCACAGTCTGCCGCCGAGGGGACGTGTTCGCAGTCGGGGCGGAAGAGGCGATCCCGCGTGGCGGGTCGGAGGTAGGCGGGCTGCGTAGCCAGCTTGTCTTGTAGGATGGATGGGATCCGGCTGGGGTGAAGTTCGTGGTTCGATCGTAGGGCGGACACGGCCGTCCCTAGGGCCTGGTCGGGGTGTTTCGGCGGGGCTGTTCGTCGGAGCTGTCCCTCGCCCTCAATCTTGCCCATATCGTACTGCATAACCCTCGTCCCGACGACGACGTCGCCCAAGCGTATGTCGGCTTGGCTTGGCGCCCCGCCTCCGATCCCCACCATCAACCCGAGTCGTATCGACGGGAAGGTACGTCTGAGGTTGGTCATGACCTTTGCCGCGTTGTTCGTCCCGTACTGGGCCGCGGGAAGGCATGCGATGACGACGTTGTGCTGTGCGACACTTCCTAGCGTATAGGTGTTGGTGTCGTCCGGTGATCTGGGCAGTGCTTCGTGGGTTTTGTCTAGCATCGCGCAGGCGGCAGCCCTCTCGGTGTGCAGTGCACATATCCAGGCGATGGTGTAGTGCTCGTGTCGCTGGGAGAGCCAGCCGTCTGACTCTTCCTCGTGCTCGCTGTGCCCGTCATGGCGCAAATCGTTGTGCCGCTTTGGAGCCGGGGCTGAGCTCGCCCCGGGATGGCTGTCGCATCGCAGCCGCTTTCGGTCCATGATGCGAAAGAACCATCAACCATCAAAGGGGAACTAACAGGCGCGGCCTTTTCGATCTTCTAACTGCTGGCTGGAGATGGATGATACAAATTGAGAAACCGAAGCGCCCCGCGAGGGACGAGGTGGCTTCTGGCACAACAGGTTCCGGATTGCATTCGGGCTGTGTTCGTGTTCGGGCTGTGAAATGAGGGGAAGTGTTGAAAGGGTACCAGGCTGTGAGGGCAGTGTTAAATTCTTCGCCGGCTGATCCTGTTGGTTCCTGTTTGCTGCCCAATCGCGTTCATTGGCGCCGCCAGAGGCACACGAATGGGCAAGGGGGGGTCGGCGTCGAAGCGCCCAGAAAGACACTCCTCCTATGGGTAATATTCCAGAGCCCTCGCCTCACCATTCTTCAGCTATGGCAGCATTTCTATGTTGCTATAAGCCCACTCTCCAAATCGTGGAATAGCAATGCTCCAGGCTATCGAGAGGAGTGATTTTCCCGCGCATCCCCTAAACACCGGCTGAGAGGTCTCTTTCGCAGTTTATTGGCTAGGATATAAGAGCACTCACCAACAACCGGCAGGGCTACTTGGTGCGAGATATCTAGCTATGCTATTTTACGAATCGTTTAGCTATTTCTGTCCGTCTCGTCCGTTTATGCGACTTGAGATAACGGGCCATCATGTTTCAGATAGTCTATAACCGCCAACCTCCCTAGCAGAAAAAGCTGATGTCTGTAAGGACGAGTCGGTTATAGGGAGCTCTCCAGGCCTTAACTATTACATACGACCATAGCTCGTGGAAAACTGAGGGTCCCGTCCGCTCCCCTGAACATAAACCACGAAGCGCTGGACTAGTAGTTGGGTCGGTGACGACCAGCGAATCCCCGGTGTTGTATGTTTTCTTTTTCTTTTTTTTTGCCTTCAAATATCTATAATTGCAGAAAGTTATAATTATGATGCTGCTATAGGCAAAGGAAAATTATCTGCAAGGGCTGCGGAAAGGCTCTTCGGGATGAACGTTGCCGAGTTCCAGCATGAGCCCTACCCCCCGATCTGGAAGTTCTTTGCAGTCAGGCTTAAGAAACGGACTATGTAATCAGTGAGGAGAACCTATGTGAGCGTATATCTCAAACCCCTGCAAAGGGATATGCAGTTTCCGACCTGTAAGTCTATCGCTCCCCCAGGACAATTTTACAGAGGGTCTGGCACCTATACCTCTGAGATAGGAATAGACTATGGGAAGTGGCGCCTTATTTCCCCTACAGAAATAACCAGGCCCACAGAAAGGATAAGGTTCAAAGGAAGAGGCAGATCTTCATATCTTGGCTATAAGCAAATTTCCTCGCTATCGAGATGTCTAAATCTGCCCTACCTCTTTTGTGTTTAAACGGGCTTAATGCGCCCCATTCTGTAGCCTAATTGACATGCGACTTGACCCGGGATCTCCCAACCCTACATAGACAAGCGGCGGGTTCCGGCAAATCCAACACAATGCAACCAATCCAACGGCTTCGAGTAACGAAGCTTTTCGTCGAGGTGTGAGGGAGCGGAGGAGTTACAGTTCCGGTGTTGTCCCGGCGGAGAACTCCCTTTATCGAAGGTTGTCCCGCATTCAGGGATGTCTATCATACCTCATCCACCCGCGAAATCTCCTGCTGCCCTGTCTTGGCTGAACTTCCGGCCGCTCCGGAACCGGCCTGCTCGGCGTTAAGAGCTGGTATCACTTGATGGTCCACGTCAGCTCTATTAGGAGGGGCACTGGAGACGCCCTTCACGCTGTCTTGCCACAATCCAGCCTCTTAGAAGCGGCAAATTATCTTGTTCGACTATTGTGTTCACTAAAGACTCCCTTCGCTTCCGCTGACTGTGCTCCTTCGTCCTAGTAGCAATGGCTCCCCGAATACGCACGCCTGGTCCACGGATGAGCACCCCTCGAACCTCAAGCGCATCTGTCTTGGGTGCCCACCTGCGTCCATGAAATCCTCACGTGTGGCCCGGCCGGGCTTACCTTCGGGTATCGATGGACAGGGACTGGCGGACTTGTTCTCTCCTTTGGTCGTCGGTGGAAGACCCTAGATCTTGAGCGTGTTTATGCTGTTCATGGCGTCCTATAAGAAATCAAAGTAGGCGTTCGCCGTGTTTACACGAGGTATGTCTGCCACGTAGTCATGGCCACGTTTGTTGGTGGGCTGTGTCTACGAGGTCAAAAATATGTCGGGACACCCTGCTCCTTCGGGCACGTCACAGGAGGCCTATAATCCTGCTCCGCCAACAGTGCCGAGGGCATGCTGAGATAGAGCTGAATACCAAGTTTGAACCGTGTAATTCTAGTGTGATACTATCAACAACCGCACAAGTCCGGTCCCTTCGGTACCTCCCATCGGCGGCAATATATCGTATATTAGGAGTTAGGGCGTAATTTAGAACCCCGAGGCTCTCCGCTGTTGGCATATCAGCTCCGCCCCTGTAAAGGGAGCGGCTGATGTGCCAGCAGCGCAGGATTCCTCCGTAACGTCCGTAGAATGCAGCACGTGACTGTTAAACTTGGCGAAACCGTGAGGCGGCGGAAACTTAGTACTGTACATAGACTAGAGATATTGCGTACGCTTACGGGTTAGATCGAGCATCGTCCACATACTCGGTAGTACTCGGTAGTAATAAGGCGGCGCAGATCGTACTCTCGGTCGTGCAAACCCGAGCTCCTGGGAAGGGGGCCGGGCTACTGTGGGGCCCGGATTCGTGGGGCCGGCCGTGTGAGCCGCAGGATGGCCCCTCGGAAGGCCGGGGCCAGGATCGGGTAGGGATCATCCAGATCATTGTTCGCGGACATTCTTGACTAGCAGCTTATCAAGCCACCCGACATATGGACCAAGATATATGAATAGAGTTGCAAAGAAGGCGTATACTATATAGGCACTATCAGCACGTGAATGGGGGCGTATCAGTCCCTGATAACTAATAATTTTGCCAGCTTAGCGGGAATTCAAGGCAGCTATATGCCAAGTACGGGTCACGCCCAACCCACCTTGGTCAACCCGGTCGCCTCCTGCTGCGGCCTAACCCACCGGCCAACCTCCGGATTTTCGCAATTCTTGTATGCCGACCAAGTTTCTATGCGTAAATACCTCGCTCAGCCTCAGAGGAAATCGCGCATAACCGCACTCCACACGGGGCCGCCTTAGAGTGGACAATGACGTGGATAGTATATAGCCAGCCTTGGCGGCGATCCACTTTCCGAGGATTTTCCCCGCGAGGATTCTCCCACGGGGTAGAAAGGCACTATTATCAATCAAGGCAGCATGGGCATATTGAAGTTTGGAACTTTCCAGGCGGCCATGATCAATTTTTTTTCAACCGCGTTCGTCTAAATTCACAGCCAGATAGCGCCCGCGTAGGAGAGGTCCTATTCAATATGGCCGGCGCCGTGGATCCGTAAAAATAGCAACAATGGACCCCCGAACTAGCCGAGCGCGCCTATGGTGACCTGGGGATTTGTGGGCCCGTGGACCCGTGGGCTTGGGGATGCACCGATCCGTTGATCGTCCAAAGTATGCGAGATATTCAGGCACAGTGATCCACAGAAGGATTTATTTAGAGTCTTGCGATAGTAGATTTGGGACCCTCTACTCCATACATACCTGAATACCTGTAATAACACAGGACCGGCAGACCGGGGGACGGGGAAATTGTTCCACGCGGAGATCTCTCTCTATAAAAGAGGCGATATCTCCCCGTTTAGTTCCCACCATCCAGACAACAAACAAGATTCTCATCATAACAACAACTTCCACAACTTGCACGACTTTCTCCAATCTCCATTTTCTATCAAAATCTCAAACATGGTTTCCGTCAAGCTCTCCATGGCCGCGGCCACCGCCGCCCTCCTCCAGGTCGCCGCCGCGCGCAAGTGCTCGGCGAGTGTGGCGGACTATGTCGGCGGCGGCGGCGGCGGCGGCGGCTTCCACGAGTACAAGGTTTATGCCAGCTTCGCGGACGACAAGGACAACAAGCTCGACAGCCAGGACTCCGACGACACCAAGGCGCTCGTTATCTATGACGGCGTGCAGACGCTCAAGTCTGATAAGCTCGGCGGGGATATCCTTATCACGGCTTCGAAGAATGGCAAATCCGGCCAGAGTCAGCTAGGGTAAGTCTCCGCCCCCCCAAATGAGTCCCCACTACCATCCCCCTTCATACATGATGCTGACAGATGCTTATAGGGGCTGCACCGTTGAGTTTATGGAGTCGGGGAAGATTGAGGGCGAAGTTACGGGAGGGAGCATGGCCAAGACTTGCACGGCTGAGTTTGACTGCTAAAGGAATATTTCGCGATCAGAAGGCCGCCGTATGATACACCAAAGCATCGCGTAGGAGGGAGGATTAGGGGCGGACCATGTGTGTATCACAATAAATAACCACTTTTTGGCCGGTGACCTTGAATCGTGTCTAGCTTTCCGCGTGATGTTTTGCTCTTTGACTCAGGAGCCCTAGATATTCATAAGAGCATCAACGATCACATTTGGGCCGGGTCACGGACGCTCAACCTGTAGACCAGCAGACCCAGTGTAAATCAGCAGGGCAGGCTTAGGGATTCACCATAGTAGTACATATCATATCAGAAGTAGAGAAAGAGATAACCACCAACACCTGGCTATAATGGTAGAAAGTTATGATTCTGGCAGCTTTCGCAGTCTCTAATAAGAGCACAGCAGTCGCAAACCAGACAATGGCGTTTATTATTATGCCACTAAAGGCAAAGGAAAATTCGAAGTCAGATGGAGTTATGCGTTATGCTCTTTGTGGCATACCTGAGACACCGACGCACCGAGGTTGTATACCTAGCCAACGAAGCCCAGGCCCTGTTGATCGTACCTCACACGATCCCAAGAAATCACAGTGCCTTCTTAGCTGCAGTTCCTTCCGTAAACGTGATCACTTGACACGACACCTGGGAAGATTCTATCTGGACAAGGGGATGTTTGACTAGCTGTTCATATGCCTTGTCAATTCGCCTCTGCAAGAGAGCCTTGTCCACGATTTGTTTAACTGGTGCATCTACACGAAGGCGAGACACTGACAAAAACGTGCGCCTGAGATTCTTACAAAAACTGTCTACATACCAAACAGCCATATGCTATTCGCAAGAATTTACCCAAGGCCCTGCCCTGCCCAATTTGCACTCACCTGTTCTCTCGCAAACGTCTTGGACACCTCCAAGAAGAGTTATACCATGACCTCACTCCCCCACTGCCCAAAACATTCCGGCTACGGCTAACCTACCCCGCCCCGGGTGACTCTTGGTCTGGCATACTGCTGTCGGACGTGGGTCGCTCGACAAACTTCCTGCCGTGGAAGACCCACCGAGCCCCCGGGAGGAGGACCCGCTTCGCATCATTCAACCTGGATATGAGCACCGACCTCTATTCGGACTTTTACGTCGAGGAGGTGCTCCGATCTCCGGATCCAGCCGCATGTCGGGAGAGACACAACTGCAAACCCATGTTCGCCCCGGACCGGTTGCTGTGCAGTAGAACCCCTGCTGCCTTTGTTGCTGATCTGCTTACCACATCAGTGCTCTGCTGGAACCACGTCCTGGGCTTCCTCCAGCTCCCCGAGGATGCGGAGGACAAAGGCTCAGAGTTACGCCTGCAGGCGCTAAAGCGCCACAAGCGCTTCCTGCGGATGGCGAAGGAGTACTTTGATAAGACAATGGCTTTCATAGACGGGCACCACAACTACGCCTGGTCCTCGCCTTCTGCACCGGAGGACGATACAAGGCTTAAAATCATCTTTGCCTAGCTGAGGGGAGAGTATATAATGCTTCTCAGCAAGGTAGCTGCCCTTAGCGCGCAGTTTGATAAGGAGATGCTGTGGGCTGTTAACGAGGCGACAATTCGCAGCTCCCAGTCTGCTATTGCAGAGGGCAGAATGATGCGCATCATCACGAACCTGGCCTTCATATTACTTCCTATGTCGCTGGTGGCTGCCATCTTCGGGATGAACGTTGCTGAGTTCCAGCATGAGCCCTACCCCCCGATCTGGAAATTCTTTGCAGTCGGGCTCCCGGTGACGATTGCGTCCCTCTCTGTGCTCTACAGCTGGGCCTTTTTGGTGAAGTGCTGGGCGTGGCTTAAGAAGGCGTTTCGGGGGATCCTAGAGAAATGTGTAAAATGGGTCGCGATTGTTTACTTCGGATTCCTCACCCTGCGATTTATTGCAAAGGCGCGGCGGGACGACCCGGCTGTCTAGAGGCTCCTTTCATTTGTATCCATCACTCTCCTCGTGGCGGATCAGGTGGTCGAGGTGCTCGATCGTCTTGCCGTCGAAGTCCGTGATGGAGTTCTGCTTCAGGAAGAGCCCAAAGCGCCGCCGCCTCGCGGATCTACTCGTCCTCGTGGGTGACGGCGGAGCTGGTTCTGCGGCGTCTACTCCTGGTATGTCCTCACGGGAAGAAACCTGTGGTGGAGGGACTTTGAGAGCGACCTGAAAGACTCGGAGATAATGGAGCCGCTGGGGGAGTGTCAGAAGGACTCTTTAATAGCGCTCCTGTTTCTTGGCGATGAGGTGTCGTGGGTCTCGATTGCGTCAGGCAATTCTCGCTAGACTTCAGCAGCAACGTCGCATACCGGGCTAAGAACCTCCCTGCCCGTCTGCCACTGCTGAGGACTGTGATGCACAGGCTGCTATATGCCCATGGTGTAGTCAAGATTCAATTTGGCGCAAAGGTTCTTATCCAGCCTGTCTAATATATCCCTCGCAGTCCTGTGCAAGAAATGCTAGTTCAGATTCAGAACCTCATCAACAACCTTCTTCTCGAAACCGCTTGCGAACTCCGTCCCCATCTGCTGCAGTAAGAGGGCATGCTCCCGGTAAAATAGGGACGCGCGTCCCGCCTCCCAGCACTCATCAGTTTCTTCTCTTCGTTAGGAGGTTTAGATTTTACATTTCAGACCCCTGCAGTCTGTACTTTTAGTTGCCAATTTCGGTGTATGATCGACCGACCGGAGCGAGAACTTCACTTCTTGGCATGTGGTACTTCCTAATTAGGGATAGTGCAGGCTGCAAACTCTCCCTAAATTATCGTTTTAGGAAAAAGAGCTGGGCTGAGGTAACCCCTGCTGCTCCTTGGGCCGTCATGCCAAGCGTGCCCATACCGCATATTCCCTCGGCCGTGTCATCCACCTTCGCCCACATCCTCGTCTGCACCACAGACACGCGGGCAAGGCGAGCAACGCCAAGGAATCCGGTATATATACCCGGCGGTTATTGGCTGCGAGGGGGATATTGGGAGCAGCGCAGCAACGGTAAAGGGGCCAGCGGCGGCAGGCTCAGGACCGACGGCGCCGTTGTGGATACGCGTCACGGTCCTGGGCGCGAGAATAAGTGTCTTCCTCAGCCCTTGTGGAATCCCGCATGAGCTGGTATAAAAGACACATCAAACTCTATATAAGACAGAACCCTGCTCCGACTTGTTCGATATCGCAGTTGGTACGAACATCCTTTCATATTCTAATCGTCAATCCACTCATACCTCCACGATGGTTCTCCATCTCCCACTCACACTGCTCGCCGTGGCCTCCGCTGCCCTCGCGACACCCTCACCTCGTGCCTTCGCCCACATTCCGCGCAACGCCACCGGCGCTCCTGGGATCCGATGGGGCGAGTGCGAATTCAACGCTCCTGCACCTATCGAGTGCGGAAGCCTCGAGGTCCCGCTCGACTACACCGACCCTGAGGCCGGCACCCTGGACCTCTCGCTCTCGAAAGTCGCCTCTGTCAATAAGCCGTTCAAAGGCAGCATCCTCTTCAACTTTGGCGGTCCTGGCTACGAGGCGATCGAGACGTTAGGAGCACTCGCACCCCTGTTGCTTAAGTACGGGCCCCGTTCCCGGCTTTAGGGCACTGCGGACCGATTCCGCAGGAACACTGAATAGGCAGAGACTAACGTTTGGTATAGTATGACGGGAGGTCAGCACGACCTAATTGCTTTCGATCCACGGTATGTCACTGCCCCTATCCCTACGTTCTCTCCACCTACCTCTCAATAGACTAATCCCGCATGCTAACAAGTATTGGTGAATGTTAGCGGCACTGGCAAAACGATTCCGTTCGACTGCTTCAAGTCTCCGGAAGAGAGAGAACTGGCTAGCTACAAGTACCGCTTGGCTAGCCTTATGTCCGACTCTAGCGACGTCGCGCCCGGGCAAATCTGGGCGAACACCGGTGCCTATGCCAGCATCTGTGGGGAGGCTCGTAAGGATATCGGCGAACTGGTCGGGACTGCCTTTGTCGCCAGGGATATGATGCAGATCGTGGATGCGCTGGACGAGGACGGCCTTTTGCGATTCTGGGGTGAGCTTTGTTTCGTACCCTTAAAGGTTATGGCAGAAGTATACCTTACTGACAAAATTCGATTATAGGTATATCGTATGGATCGGCTCTTGGGGCAAACGCTGCCGCTATGTTTCCCGAGCGAATGGACCGTGTCATGCTCGACGGCGTGGTCAACGCTCGCCAATACAACCACGGTTATAACTTGTAAGCTTTCCCGTCTTAGCTCTCCCTATCCAGACAAAGGAGTGTAATACTTAGTATGTCGCCTATCTCGTACTGACTTCAAGATAGCGACTCGGACCAGATGCTAGGGACCGACGCCGCATGGACGGCTTTGCTAGAAGAGTGCATCGCAGCCGGTAACAAGTGCGGCATCTCTCAAGTTAACGAAACCGCCGCAGACCTAGAAGAAACCCTTAACAGGGTAGCCGAGAGATTTAGAGCCAGTCCCGTCGCTGTGGGTGACAAGGTTCTTACGTATGTCGAGGTCAAGACTCTCTACTACATGCTTGCGAAGTCTCCGAACGACCTGACTACCGGAACTGGTATGGTTAATAACCTCGTGACCGGCGAGAACCACACCACCGTCGTAGAGTACTTTGATACCCTCTCCTCGGCTGCCTCGATGGGCAGCGAGGCGACATTCGGCATTAAGTGCAGCGACACGACCGCCCGGTCGTCTGAGATGGAGGGCTTCATGGAAGAGGCAGAGTATGTGGAGCGGTCGAGCTATTTCGGCCCTATACAGCACACGCTGGGCATGCTGTGCGCGCAGTGGCCGTTCGAGGCGAAGGAAAGGTATAAGGGTGACTTCGGAGTCGAGACCCGCAACCCTATTCTGTTCGTAGGGAACACCTACGACGCTACCACGGCCATAGACTCGGCTTACGGGATGAGCGAGTTGTTCCCGGGGAGCGTTGTGCTAGAACAGAAGGGATTTGGGGTAAGTGCTCCTGCTTCACAATGTTTCCTCCACGATCACATTGGACGTGTTCATACTAACATCCGGGGCCAACTAGCATGGGTCAATCTCGCAGCCATCCGCGTGCACTTGGAAGGTCATGCGTGACTATTTCGTGGATGGTGTCATACCAGACGGCAACATCCAGTGCGAGGTGGATGTGCCGTTGTTCATCTAAGCGGAATCGCCTTGCTGCATTTTAGACTTGGCCGTTCGGCCACTTCGCGTTTTCGGATGTGCACTGGCGTTATTACGCCACAAATGCTCTCTCAGCTGCGTTGAGACGTATTCGAAGTAACGATCGAACGGGGAGGATTACCAGTGACGCTCTAGATTCCTGAGATCGCCCCATTTAATATATTCTATTTTGTCTGCCCGTAGCTCTTGTTCTCCGCCAAACCATAACATAGAACGAGACGATTGTAACCGCCGCCTTCGCAAGACCCATTCCCTTCGTGTCCGCCGAGCCCTGACGAGTATCATTACGCATTCCCGGAACAATACCTAGGCCATTCTCGCTTCCCGCCCCCCGCTTTTCCAACCGTTTTCCGGCGGTTGTCTCGCTGCCCGTCTCCGCGCGCAACCTCTTGTTAGGTACAACAGGGTTGAGAGCCCGCCGCGGTTCCACCAGCTCCGCCTGCTCGAAGTCGATCAACATCACCCGTTCGCCAACCCATAGGACGTTAGTACCCCGCACAGACGACTGGATGACGGTGCTGATTTTGCCTATAGGTACGTTCTGTAGCTGTACCCGATAGGGGTAAGCTTAAGAGGGTATCTGCTCGAACCATAACCTTGTATACAGCAGTTTTGCTTTAAGGCGTTAGTCGCAGACGATGCCCGGTATATAAGACTTGGAAGCACTGAACTGGTCGGTAACGACTAGCGAATCCCCGGTGTTGTATGTTTTTCCTCTACCCTACGATATACCAAATTATATGAAGGAAGTTCCTTTCGTCTGAGATTTCAAAGGAAGGACAGCCTTTGCAATACAATTTACATCGCAGATCGAGAAAAGAGGTAACTGTCAAGACCCGGCTACAATTGAAGAACGTTGCCATTCAAACGGCTATCGCTGTCTCTACCAAGAGCACAGCAGTCGCCAACCAGACGATGGTGGTTATTATTACGCCGCTAAAGGCAAAGGGAATATGTCCCCAGAGGCAGCTACAAGGACAGCCTATGGTTTAAAGACAGTGATGCCAACTCGCCCTCCACTCTTCCATGCTTATAAGTACACCACCTGCCTCCGGCGGAGCGACGGGGACCGGCGCCGCGACGGCTCGGAGCCGGTGCCGTCCGCGACGCGGATGATCTCCTCATTGATCTCGCGCACCTGGGCAAAGTCCATCTTCTCGACCTGACGGTCGTACGTGAAGAAGCCGTTGACCTCGTGCTCCACGTCCGTGATCTGCGTGTAGATCGACCCGCCGATGCCGTGCTCCTGCGCCGCCGCGGCCACGCCCTCCTGGTTTTCGACATACCGGCGCGTCAGCTCCTCCTCGCTCTCTGTCATCTCGTAGGCGTGGCCGTCCTCGAACCACATGTGGCCCTCGACCTCGAGCCCGAAGCCGCCGTGCTCGCCGTCGATGGACGCGCGGTCGGCGTCCGGCTCGGGGATCGCGGGGCCGACGTACTCGTGCCAGTCGATCACGTCGCCCTCGCCGCTGTCGCCGAGCGAGTCGCAGCAGTTGACGCCGCTGTGCGCGACGACCAGGCGCGACGGGTCCTGCTCCTTGACCTCGCGCGCGATGCGGCCCGTGTCCTCCTTGTCCCACTCGCCCCAGCCCTCGTTGAAGGGCACCCAGCCGATCACGCACGTCCAGCTCGAGTGCTGGTCGACCATCTCGTGCAGCTCGACCTCGAACTGCTCCTGCGCGTCGGGCGGCGGCCTGTCGCCCGTCTTCATGGCCGGCATGTCCTGCCACACGAGGAGGCCGAGGACGTCGGCGTGGTGGTACCAGCGGTCCGGCTCGACCTTGATGTGCTTGCGCACCGTGTTGAAGCCGAGCACCTTGTGCTGCTCCAGGTCGAAGGCGAGCGCCTCGTCCGTGGGGGCCGTGTAAATGCCGTCGGGCCAGTAGCCCTGGTCCAGCGTCGAGAGCAGGAAGAGGACCTCGCCGTTGAGGGTGATGCGGTTCCTCCCGTCCTCGCCCGGCGAGATGCCGATCTCGCGCATGCCAAAGTACGACTCCACCTGATCCACGGGCTCGCCCTCCTCCTCCTCGTCGCCCAGCAGGCGCACCTCCAGGTCGTACAGGAAGGGATCATCCGGCGACCACAGCTTGGCGTCGGGCACGTCCACGTCGAACGCCTCGCCGACGACGCCCGTGGTGGTGCTAACCTCCTCGTCGCCGTCGCGCACAATCGCCTCGACCGACATGCCCTCGGCGGCCTCGGAGCCCTCAACCGTGAGCGACAGAGTCTTCGCGCCGACGTCGGGGGTCATGTCCAGGCGGACGATGTGCGCGGGCGCGACGGGCTCGGCCCACACGGTCTGCCAGATGCCCGAGGCGCCCTCGTAGAAGATGCCGCGGTCGGGGATGTCGCGCTGCTTGCCGACGGGCTGAAACGTGGCGTTGGTCAGGTCCGTGACGCCGACGATCACCTCCTGCGGGCCGTCGCCGTCCAGCGCGTCCGTGACGTCGGCCGAGAAGCGCCCGAAGCCGCCCGTGTGCTCGGCCACCTGCTTCCCGTTGACCCACACGGTGGCCTCGTAGTCCACGGCGCCAAAGTGCAGCAGCACGCGCTTGTCGCCGTCGAGCCACGACTCGGGCGCCTCGAGGGTGCGGCGGTACCACATGTGGTCCTCGGTGCGGCCGATGCCGGACAGGTCCGCCTCGGCGGGGAACGGCACCAGGATCTCCTCCTCCAGGTCGATGTCGAAGGGCGGGTCGTCGCCCTCGTCGGCGCCGGCGAACTGCCACAGCCCGTTGAGGTTGAGCCAATCGTCGCGCTTGAGCTGCGGGCGCGGGTACTCGGGCAGGGCGTTGTCCGGCGAGACGTCAGCGGTCCAGGGCGTGGGCAGGCGCGCGTCCGCTATGGGCCACTTGCTGGCTCTGGGCTCCGGGACCGCCGGCAGCGCCGACGACGTCGGGAGCAGGGCGGCCGCGGCGAGCAGGGCCGGCCCGCGTGGGAAGCTCCGCATGGTGAGGGGCGTGCTGCGGCGAGAATCTGGGAAGCTGTGGTGTTAGTGGCCTGGGCGGGCGGAGGGTGGAATCTCCGGGGCTAGGTGTGTGGCGGATGCTCAGAAGGTGAGAAGCTTTCACGGCTGGGGTGTTACATTTATAGCACTCTCGAAGACGGCTCCCGGCCGAACACCGCGCCCTTTTCCCCGGCCCCCAGAAATACCCAGCTCCGGCCCCTCTTTTTACCCCGCATGTAAGCGTAACCTTATGGTGATCGTCGCCCGCGTCTCCGCCTTGACGGATGCAGCTGTCATACATAGGTAGCGGCACACGTCACGCCTTTCTTTAAATAACCAAAGTGCTCTCCTTGTAGCGGGGATTTAGCGGGGCGAATTGCGTGGAATTCAATGCTCGATCCTTTGTTATGAATATTCTGTTCTGTTTCCTGAAATAACAATCGCTTCGTGTGACAATGTCTCAAGCGAGAAACATGTCTGGGAAATTACTGAGGAAACAGGAAGCCGGCAGTCGGTGCTTACGGACGTAGCATTGTCCACGGACCCAAAAGTACTCCCCGCAGCGGGGCGCTCGGCAGAGTCTCTGCATTCCTTAGATCAAGAGTGCGAGATGAGACGCGCCAATCATGTAAAACGCAACCCGGGGAATTCGATTTCTTGGGACGAGAATGTCGTGGAAAGTCGATTTCCTGGTAGCGCCCAAGCCCTTTCTGTTCGTTTCTGCTACCTGCCTCTTTAAGCGACGGCCTACCCCAAAGGGTGTAATCTTGGGCGATCCGGAACAAGATGCCCCGGTTAAAGAAGTCTGCGGAGCGCCGGACTCGTGGGGTCGGTGACGACCGGCGATTCCTCGGTGCTGTTAAATCCTTTTGGCCCCTTTTGTCAGCTTCCCCTCGCCGTTGTCCCTTTTAGGGGGTTTAGACGGTGGACAGCCCCTGCCCTGGGATATCGGGTCGTCCGGAAGTTGTGATGGAGGTAACGTCACAGGGACCGAAAGTCATGGTTTCGGGGAACGGTTATTGTGTGGACTGATATGCTACTGTACAATCTAGGTTCCGGCTAGAATCACTCGATTCCCGTTGTTCCAACTCGCCGACATCCAACTTCCCAGAACCTTCCCATCCAATCCAAGTCCACAAGTCCGAACCCACCAATCGCGTCCGTTGCCCTGAGGGAAAAAACCATCCTCAGCGCTTCTCGTGTTCGAAATCACTAATCGCACCCATTGCCCCGAGGGAAAACCATCCTCAGAGCTGTTCGATACCGCCGCCGGGAATATCATCATCCGGCATGGGAGCCAAGCATTTACTCGGCGCACCCGGCATCTTCCGTGTCCGACTCGGGACCGGCAGCCGCCTCCTTGATGAGGCGCTCCGGGATAGGGAGCAGCTGCACTTCGCGGCGCGTGCCCTCCAGCTCCGGGAAGAACGCCTTCATGCTGCTCTTCTTCCAAGTGGCCTTGTATTCTATTACCCAAGTTAGCATATCTTCACCATCGGTTTCACTCACGGGTCCAAGGGGAGACTTACCGCCGCTCAGGAATGCCATGATCCACTCCTCACGAATCTGCTTGGTGGTCCACTCGCCGTCTCCCCCCTTCTAGACGAGGAACGGGTAGCCGCGCTGCATCCACGGCCCAGCGAGCGCCTCGCTCTCCGCGAAGACCACCATCCCGCCGAGCATCTCCCTCTGGAACGCGCCGCCGCTGTAGTTGAACATCTTGTCCAGCATGCCCGCCGGGGCGGGCGTCGTGCGCGGGCTGCGGACCCACTGGACGTCCTCCTCGGTGAACCCGTTGCCAGCGATGAGCCGGCCGTCGGCGCCCGCGGGCCAGACCTGCCCGAAGAGCGGGCAGCCGGGGCGGTTGCCGCCGGCGATCATCTGCTCGAAGACGAAGACGAATTGGTTGGCGACGCTGAGGGAGGTGTGGGCCAGGTGGTAGATCCAGTTCTCCAGCATGCGCTCGCGCTCGTAGGCGGTCATGTCGGGCTGGGCGATGCAGGCGGCGATCCCAGTGATCTCGATGAGTGCCTGGTAATATTAGAGTTAGTAAAAAAATGTCTGAAACACGAGGGGACGGGAGGGGAAGTACTTACGTTGGGTCGGACGTGGATCTCAAACTCTTGACGCGGGATAAAGTCATCGAGCTCGATGGGCTCGGTGCGGTCCTCGGCAACGATGATCTGACCGTGGATCCAGCTGTCCGCTCCGCCCTTGCCGTGCTTCACCTTGATAATTGGGGTCATGAGCCAGAGGACGTCGATGAAGTAGTCGACCGTGTCCGCGGCCTGGCGGAAGCTGCGGTTGCAGCGGCGGCCGTGCTGGTACGCGTGGTCCTTGCTGTCGCGGTCCCACTCGGTGACCATTTCCATGAGGAGCTTTTTCAGGGCCGCGCGGCCGCGCTGCGACTCGAGGAGCGAGTAGGCGACGTCGACGCACTTCTGCAGGAAGCGGTACTCGAGCTTATCCGGGCTCATGTCGACCCACTCTTCGCCCTCGAGGCGCTGCACGGGGATCGAGATCCCGTGCTTGAAAACGTAGTCGTCGCAGAGGAGGACGCTGGGGAGCCAGTCGGGCAGGAGCGGGTGGACGGTCGCATGGAAGCTGTCGACGGCCTCGGCGTAGACCTTCTCGTCGAGCCACTCGCGCGGGAAGGGCGTGGCGATGTCGATGTTGTGGCTGACGACGCCCGGGGCCATGGGGCGGATGCTCAGGATGTCATCCCCAGTGTGGGTGAGAAGCCACTGGCTAGAGAGCAGGTGCCCGAGATCGACGTGGTGGGTGCGCTCTTTAGACTTTGCATAGGCGATGATCTTCGAGGCGAGCTTTGTGGCGTCGGCGCGCTGTTCGGCGACCGCGTTGGCGTCGGCCATGGCGGTGGTGCTGTCGGTGTTATCCGACGCGTTAGTGATTGACGTGTGGAATGATAAGTGAAAAGGGTTGCAGGTTGAACGAGTTGTGAATTCTCGTTCGAGGTTGTGAGGTTAGGAATGAGGTTTACAGGTTTAGGTTTGGCGCGACCGAGCAGATATTTAAGGTCCGAGAAAGTGATGTGAGTGCAATATCATTGTGCTGGAGCAATATGCGTTTCCTAGAGGAGCATGGCAGACCCGGCTCCAGTGGCATCACCACATTGTTATTATGGTTCACATCACTGTTCCTGCACTACTCTAGGACAACCTCTTTGATGGAGAATCTGCTTAATAACACTATTCCATATTCTTGCCTTGGAGGGATTCAATAATTTCTGTTTATTCCTTAACTTGTCAACTGGGTTCTTGGTCCTTTGGAGCAGAGTTGGTTTAATCTGCTGCCACAAATCTGTCGAGGTCAGGAATAAGCCCTCCTACTGCACCCTGTTAGTTGACTTCTCGACCGAGCCAATCAGCACAACCCATTATTTCCGTTTTTCTCTCTCCGAGAACTCCAGGCCATCTCCTATTTTTGGAAAACTCGTCGTTGAACCACAGGTTGTTTCCATATTCCCAGCTGCCTCGAGGCAAAGCAGATGGTGCGTCGCTGTGTTGACTTATCCCCGTTTCTCATGTTATGGACCGGGCTGGCCAAAGTACAAGCGTTGTATCATTGACAAGGTTGTCGCGGGTTGGCATTTCATCCGCTGGGAGAAGCATGTCCTGCGTCGCGCTATCCATGGTACTTGCTAGCTGGAATATATGTGTGCCTGATATTATCGTTTGACCCGCACGAGTGTCTTCGAGACCACCTTTGCAACCACTCTCTTGGGCCACCCAGATCTATGAGCTCTCCGGTGGCGTCTAGTCGCCAATAACCCCCGTATCAGCGCCTTCCTATCGTCAATCGCCACCTCCACACTCTCCACGCTGCGGTCACCGGGTTCTCCTTATATACGCAACCATTCTGAGTCGTTATGCAGATAACCATCCACGAGCCATAGGTGTGTTCATACCATACAGTTCTTATTAGTTACCGAATCTTCTATAAAAGCTCCTCGTAGATAACTTTTGAAGAGGAAAGAAAGAAGACGATGGGAGACAGGGTGTGTAGCGACTGTTGCTGCAAATGTGTGCGGTATCCCCTAGTTCGACTTAGGCAGAACCTCCATAGTCTTCCGTCTCGCTTGTTACAGTTCAATTCATTGCCTCTTGCAAGCCCGGGCAGGCCACGCCTGTAGCCCGTCCTCTCACGTCTCTGACCAGCCCCGCTCCTCGTTCCGCCCCTCTTCATCCCATTCCCTCGTGTCGCGGGCCACCAGCGCAGGCCGCGCCATGCCTCTCTCAGAGCCTAGGGCCAGGTCAAAACTTGCTTTTCATAGCTACCATCGGTGGGGACAATTCGGACATACTTATTGGAAGTAGGTGCCAAGACCAACAGCAGAGTTACGCGAAGAATGCCCATTGATGTTGTAGCACTCCTTCGAGTGGAAGTAGTCCCCATCGTAGGCCCACGTGCTGTAGAGCTTCGACTGGCAGCTCTGTTCGCCGTAGAACGCGATCCGCTGTCCGTGGGGGCCCCATCCGTTCTCCTTGTAGGATTGGAACTCGTTGACTGCCGGGCAGGATGGGTAAGTCTCCAAGAGGGATACCTCTTGTACGTCGCCCGTGCAATCGCGGCCGGAGTAGAGCAGAATCCCCAAGGAGAGGCTGCCTTGGACGAAGGCGAGCGCGGTGAAGATCTTTGAGGAATGCATTGTTCGGGTGTTGAGTGCCGAAAAAGGGCTATTGTAACAAGTATCAAGAGGATGATCTAAAGAGAATGTTGGGCAGGTGCTGTTGGTGGAAGGCTGTAGTCCTAACAGAGATGTAGGAGTTGGTTTATATATGTGCAGTCTGGAGCGCCCTCAGCTCACACACATCGTTGAGCGAAAGAAAATTTCAAACCATCGATTCGAAGCCGCCGACCTAAAAGGGAACAGGATCTACATGGCCCTGGCCTTCGTCTCGGGTTGCATCCATAGAGAGAGAGTGTGTCGTAGGCCTTTCTTCCTCCTTCGGCATTTCGCTTCTTAGCTCGCGTCTTCGCCTAAAATCGCGTCCTACCCTTGTCGTGCCCAGAGTTTTCAGGAGCGAGAAGTGCGCACCAATCGTTCGTTGCCCGTCCCAGCTAACAAGGCAAATCCCGGGGCAGCCGGCGGGGCGCCTTGTCAGCATTCGGTGGTAAGCGCGAGCCACCGGCGGCGTCGGCCTCTCTGGTGCCAGCTTTGAAAACTGGAGGGTAGGGCTTGGCATGAGCCCACGCTCTCACGTCATCTTTGAGTGGGACGTCATCCTGAAGGGTTTCGGCCCCTTCGGATCCTCAAAAATGAGGCAGGGCGTCAGTCAATTCCCCGAACGCGCGATGATCACAGGAGCAAGTCAAACCGGCAGCGCTCGTGTCGCCGGCACGGGCCGAAGCTACTGCTCTGACGGCGAGGCCGTGATGCCGCGGAGCATCGCGCGCTGACACCGCCTCCAGAGTCCCTATGTTGTGGGAATTTATAATTATCTTCGCAAGTGGCCATAGTTGGAAACGGGCCTTAATAGGTCTAGCCGATATGTTCAATCTCAGGACTGGGGTTCCAGTGCCTGGGCATAAGAGTGTTTGTGAGCGCGTCTTCCATGGTCACTGCTGAGGCATTAGGAATTCTCGGTACAACGGGCTCCTGTCTCAACGGCAAATTTTACCCCCACACGACCTCACAGTGAACCGCTTCGGAAGGGGGCGACAGCGGAATGAGTCTAGTTCTCGATCAGCGGGTCGACAATATTCTAGTGCAGCTATCCGCAACGACATCACAAGCCACTCCGGTTCGACGGGGGTCATCACCATGCCCCCAAAGCAGGCGCGGGGAAGCCTCTTGCGCAGGGCGCACGTCGAAGCAGGACTGGACCTTTCCGGCATGAGCTTTGAGGAGGCCCGCGGCATGGCGCACGCGGGTCGGCGATCACGTAGACGCCGGTGGCCACCGCAAGCGTTGTGCGAGGGGCCGGCCTGGCACCGTCTACGTCTTACCTTTGAGGTTCGAACTTTGGCCCCGGTCTTGATGAACTTGGAGCCCGGGAATGCTTTTGCCTTGGCCTCGTTCTGGGATAAGCACCCATTAGTCCACACGTCATTCACCCAACGCGGCCGTTTACTTGGTAATACAGCCATTGGGCGAGGAATACCGGTAACCTACCTTCCGGCGTTGGTCCGCAGCGCTGACGCCGGAAACGCCGTGCCAATCTCGCTCACGGGAAATACGGTTGTCGTATGGAGCACCGTGTACTTCTTGCTGCCGCGAACTAACGCCAACGCAGGACGAGAACCGCGTCTTGCGGGCCTCTCTTCCTGCAAGCGGAGGGAGAGAGAGCGCCAGATACTTGGACAAGTGGTCTCATAGCTGCCCAGAAGGATTTCCCTGTGCCTGCCCGACAGATCTTTGAGGCTGGGCGAGGGTTAGACACATTCTTCTCCTAGGTGTTCACGCTCGACAAGATGCCCTGGATCAAGGGGACCACGGGATTGTGGGAGACCCTCCCTACCGTTGCTGGGTTAGGAGCCTTGCTGTGGACGCTATTGGGGCGCCTGGGGCTGCCCAGCGTATTGATATGGAAGCTCTACATCAATAGTGGTGTCCGCGCGAAGAGGAACAGCAGCTGGCCTTTCAAGACCAAGACCTGGGACGGAGGTGGGCCGGACGGGACCTTTGCACGTCGACGGCCGCAAGTCGCCACGCCGGGAAATCCGTCGCGAGTTGCCGCGTGTCGAGCCGTCTTGGAGCTGGACACATCCTCCGCGTTCTCACCCGTCGCTGCCTCGAAAAAGTCCCCCCATCCTAGGCAATTCCTCTCCTGATCAACTCACGCGACTCTCGTCCGTCGCCACCGGGTTCCCTCCGTGAATATTGCCAAGCACACCGCATCTAAAAATAACAGCACCCTTCCTTTTACCCGTCCCGGGATGGTCCCCACGAAACGGTTCACCCGGCCGACCACGCCACCCCAAGGAAAAAAAATAAAGAGATCGACGCGGATCAATATAATAGCCGGGCGCCACGTCTAATTTATTCCACCCCGGAAAAGCGTTCGAGAAGGTCACGGCGCAGGAAGCTATTCTTGGCCCACGCAACGTCACCTCGTTCGGGAGGTGTAAGCTGGCGGAGAATTCCTCCGCCCGGGCGGGATGTCGGGCTCGGTGGGGGATGGTGCGGTTTTCCGAGCCGGGGGCCGCTCCGGTCCGGGTGGGTGTTCCGGGGATGCGACGTGTTTCCTCTCTGGGAACGGAGGTCGGGAAGACGTGTTGTCGCTACTGGGCGGAGTTTCACGGGATTGGTATTCCGACGCTACAGGAAGAGAATGACCGAAGGCATTTCGAGGACACCGTAAGTGCCGGTCATAATGTTTTGTCAAGCCGGAAGCAAGGCGGTAGATGTCAATAGACAGGATACACCCTTAATTCCCCGCATTTGGATCGGTGGTCCACAGAAATCAAGGGTGCCGTTCGAGGTCCCTATGACATTGGACATCGTCTCAAACTGAGAGGCCCTTCCTTTTCCCGGGGGCGGGCGACATCGCCGTGCCAAGTCATTCCATTGCGCACAAACACATCCCTTGCCACTCATGAAAGGGAGGCGTCTCGTATAATCCTGCCGCTCGGCAATCTTTCAATCCTGGAGGCGGACATTTCGTCCGGCAGGACATTAATTGCGGGAGCGGGCGAGCCAAGATTGCCTAAGGGCTTGGGGTATCCATCCAACCCAACAGTCGAAGAATTCTGAACGCCGATTGACAAATACCATCCAGCTCGCCGCGAAACATACCGGCATTCCGCCCCGGCAGGGAGGGCATTCCAATTGACCCGGGACAGGATGTAACCCTCTGTGCCCCCTGCAGCACGGTCTCCAATGGGTGGTGCGGAGAAGGTTGCATTCGGTTAACTCCACATTTTCCTGCCAATATGCACGCGCAGACCTTGGCGATCCAGACGAGACGTCGGCGTGATTTTGGACGTCTTAATCCCGATGGACGAATATTCTAGGGAAAGGGGGATATCTAGAGGGGTTGGGTAAACACAACTAGGTTCAGGTCGTGGGGCCCGTTGGTGCGGAGGAGGGGTACGGCCTTCTCCCTTCGAACATTCTTGAGCAGGAAAATCTCACACAACACTTGGTATTCTTTTGGTGTGGGAGGGGTATGTTGGAGAGCAGAGACATTGCAGACCGAACGCCCTTCGCGATGGTATCCTGCTCTCTCCACCTTGCCATGCCGCTTAATGTGTCTATGGAAACATGGAAACATGACTGGACTCACTCGCGAGGGCCAGCCCCCTCAATCGAATGTGTCCCTTTGTCCCCCTTGCCTCGGTCCGTACAGTCCGCGGCTCCTTCGACAACCCCGCCCAATGACAAGCATCAGCTTACCCAGTCTAGTAAGCCTCGGGTCTCATGGAAACAAGCACGCCCTGCCATGTCGTCCACATAGCACCCCAGGGGCACGCCCCGATCCAAGCTAGGCAAGATTCGCGACAATCCGCAAGCCGGGCCTCAGAAATAGCTTGGCTGTGCAGTGGTCCAAGACCGTCGCCGATGACCTTCCGATCCCAGCATAACGAGTTGCGTCCGCTAATAGTAACGATCTGTTTAGAGATGACGGGAGACTCCCTCGCCTCGTATTTGTTATTCTCCACTTCGAATGTCAGCTCCGCTTCCTGGGGCTGAAAGCGCAGTTTGTGATCAGCGGCGGTGACGCCGCGATTGACCAACGAGGGTGTGACAAACTGTGCCGCAAGCCACCGGCGCCGACGGCAGCGCAGCCACGCAGGGGTACCGTTTATGCCTTAGAAGAGTAATACCGTCAACGATCGTGAGGCGGTGAGCGCGTGTAAGCCGAAATGGTCCCACTGGCAATATCCGGGGTCTAAGTGATGTAGTCAATGTCGGTGGCGGCGCGAAGCGGGCGGCGTTGGCGATACCCGCCTGACATGCGCGGCACTCAACTTGCGGCTACGCGAGGGTCTTTCTGTCCGCGGGGCGGACGCCGAATACAACGGAGCGAAGCAAAAGGACTCCAATATACGATATCCTCCGCATGTGACGTTGGATTGCAGTCATTCGCGTCGCCCTGTTGCCATTAATAGCACGTGGAATAAACAACATGGCATCGTCTATCTGTGAGGCCTCGCAAAAAGAGACATTCCGGGAAGCAGTTCTAGAATTCGGGGTTCCAATTTCAATTTAAGTCAATTTAGCAGAGGTGCCGCCAGACCAGCTGGGGCAATCCCGGGTTGACGTTTCAAGGCAGAGGGCGGCAGCCATTGCTGGGAAACAACGCCGGATGCGGCCGCTTGCAGTCCGATGTGGGGCCCTCGCGGCGAAAGAGCCGGGACGGCGCCCCCCTAAAAATAGAAGTGCCCACCTGGCAACGCTGGCCTTTCGCCCCTGTCGTCCCAGTGAAGAAATTGAACCAGCATAACGGACTGACGGGCGCACGTGCGGCGTTGGCACCCAAGACCGGCGGATCAGCGGTAGCGAAGGATTTAATGAGCCCAAGCCCGAAAAGGGGTGAAAATATGGCGTTTCTTTTGCTTTTGCTGCGTGGACACCTGGATGCTCCGGATTGGGCTTCTGCCGCTACCGGCCAAGACGCGACGTGCCGATCCTTGCTGCACCTGGCCCGTCGTTTCACCCTGCTGAGGGGCGGTAATACGAGGGGGAAACAAAGTTTTGCCCAGACCCGAGGCCCTGGCTTCTGCCGTGTTTTTTTTTCTTTTCGTAATGCGGGGAGAGACAGTTGTCCCGACCTCCGCGCCTCTCCCTTCAGCGCAAACCTCGGGTGCGAAGAGGCCCTTGCAGAATGGGCGGGGCGAAAAGCCCAGCGAAGACAGTTTCCAGGAGAAACGCGATGGGATACGTGGGGGGTTAAGGATTAGGAAATCGAATCCTTGTCAGCCGCCGATCGCCGAAGGAGCCGCGGGTGCCCTGGCAGAGCCCTGATCGCCGGATCCTGGGTAAGGCGGAGTGATGAGAAAATCGCGCCCCCAGCTTTCGGGATCGGTGTGCGAACAAGCCTTGGGATCGGCGTCGGTCCCCAACCCGGAACGATTCCACATACGGCATATTCAAGTCCACACGCAGTACCTGAACTCACCCATCGCGCATCTTCCCCCGCCAAGCCCCGCCCTGAATAAGTAATCGCGCCCAGCGCCCCGGTGAAACCAGGTACCGCCCTGCGGCTGGGGTGCTCACTCAGCCCTCCGCGGACCCAGCGCCCGTCAGCTGATGAAGGGGGCGGATCCCTCGATGAGTCGACGAGGGCCGATAGCCAAGACATAACGAAGGTAAGACGCTCCAGGGACAAGACATGCCAAAGGCCACCCATTGGAGGAAATTCAGGCCGGGCGTCATCAAATTCAAACCGCGGGGGAGTGGACGTTGCAATACGGTTATTACGCCACCCACCACCCTCGAAGAAAAAACCCGGAGCTGCGGGGGGGAAACCGCCCGGCGCGCTGGCAGAAGGGAGGTTCCTCGCCCTGCCGGCGGCGCGCCACGCGGACCCACCGACCCGCTTCCCGAGATGTTTACCGAGAACGCCTTGGGATTGGCTATTCTTGGAATGGATGTTCTTTAATCTGCGCCCTTTTTGACCAGGGGGGTCTGACTTTGGGCTTGGGGTGAAAAGCTGGGGGGCGTGGAATGCGCGCCGCGTGGGAGACGGTGGGCCGCCATTCCCACTAGCTCCGCCCACGTCTTCCGCATCCGGGCTGGCTATATATACATCAGCCGGGGATCCCTCCACCTTTCCTTTGTTTCGTGTTTCAACGGTCAACGACAAGCTCCACCACAGTCATTCCACGAACACCTTTTCCACCCCACAGCTCCCCAGGTTTAGGAAGATCCAACGACCCCGAACGCTCCAGTCACCATGCTGTCCCGCAGTCTCGCCGTGGCGCTCTTCGCCGCCGTCGCCCTGGCGAACCCCGTCCCGGAGACGCCCGTCGACGCCTGCTCCATCATGAAGTGCAAGGCCGGAACCACCTGCACGGTCGACGGCAACGGCGACGGCCACTGCGCCCCCAACGAGGGGGCGAAGTGCGGCAACACGGTTTGTGGCGAGGGGGAGGAATGCTGCAACGACAGCTGCTCGTAAGTGATACCCGCCCTCGACGGCCAGGTGAAGGCGTCTGCTAATGATTCTGAGCAGGGTCTGCGTTCCGGTCGGCGGCATGTGCACGATGCAGATCTGCACGTCCGAGCCCGAGCCCGAGCCCGAGCCCGAGCCGGTCCAGTGCGGCCCGAACACCTGCGATGGGGGAGAGGTGTGCTGCAACGAGAGCTGCGGTGAGTATCCCCCCTGAATCCCTCGGAAGGGACGCAACGAGTGGAGGGACGTGCGGCTGACCTCGTTGGCGACCAGGTATCTGCGCCCCGCCCGACAGCGCCTGCACCCTGCAGTTCTGCCTCCCCGAGGAGGGCCACGAAGATGTCGAGGGCCGTGACGTCGAGGAGCCGGTCCTGGGCGGGGAGTGCGGGCCCACCACCTGCGGCTCGGACGAGACCTGCTGTAACGAGAGGTAAGAACGGTGCTGCCCACGGCCGCAGGAGCCCGGGACGGAGCTGACATGTGACTGTGTAGCTGCGGCATCTGCACCAAGCCTGGAGAAGTCTGCACCGAGCAGTTCTGCCTCCCCGAAGACGGCGAGCACGGTGATGAGGGGGGCGACGCCGAGGGGCCGACCCCCGGTGGGCAGTGCGGGTCCAACACCTGCGGTGATGACGAGTTCTGCTGCAACGAGAGGTAGGGATAAGAACGGGTGTGGCCCGCCCTCAAATGCTAGACCATGACTGACCCGTCGTTCATGTAGCTGCGGCATTTGCGCGGCGCTCTCGGGCGGTGGGTGCACCAAGCAGCTCTGCCCCGCTGAGGATTAGCTGAGCGGTTGAGTGCGGTGACGTTTCGGGTTCCTGGTGGGGAGTGCGTCCTAGATTGCGTTTTTGGCTGAGTTTGTTGGGTGTTAGCCCGGTGAAAAGCAGACGATAGAGGGGGCAGTTGTCTTTGGTGCATCTTTCGCCTTTAGATGAGAAACGGGGGTCGATAGCTTGACCTGGAGCTGGTTCGGAGACATCTTCTTGGTACATACTTATTGCAAATCCATTAACACGAATCATGAAAACACCGGGTGTAACGGTTCCTGAATTAGATCTCGCCTAAGGTCGGAGGTGTTTTCTTTGCCCCGCGCTGCTCTATTGACCTGTCCCCAAGTGGGAAGGGCAGAAGATGGGCGCGCTCGGTCTTGGTGGTACTCAGGCCGTTGGGCAACTGGATGTCACACTCTACAACCGACTGGGCATGGTATACCCCAGAGGCCGGGCAGCGAATCGTGTCGCGGCAGGGGCACTTCCGTTCTATGACCTCCTGTTCAAGTCTGGTCGGAGGTGTATCCAAGAGGAGATATCCGATGAACGCTTGCAGCACCCTCCGCGTGTCGTCAATCGTCGAGGAAGAGAGGAGTGGCTTGCCACGACGTTCCCTGACGCCCCCCTCCATCCTTGTCTTGGTCGAGGTCTTTGACGAGGTCGAGGGACACCGTAGATGTCGACTGTGGAAAAGCAGACGCACTGCCTGGAGCGGACGTTGATGCGGGGAACGTGGCGTGCAGAATGTGGACGACCTCGTCAGCTTCGGGCTGGTCGCCCCGTCCAAAGTCGTCCTCGTCGTCGTCGGAAGAGGGGAAGGGTTTTCGACCGTGTCACCGAGAAGCCTTGTCGATGGGTGTCTTGGTTGAGATCGTGGGACAGTGGAGGCGCCAGGGTCAAAAGGGCGAGCTCTACGCAAAGACGGTCACGATCATGCGCGTCTCATCATGTGGAAACGCTGGACTTGCGCCAGACGGTGGTGCCTGCCGCGACCCCGAAATTTCGGACGTGGCTTGGCCGTGACAGACCCTTCCGAGGCAAGAGCGATGTATAACGGCTGGTAACGTGACTCCGTGTATGCCCTGAGCTGGCTGTGCCACCGCCAGTTTTCATGCTCCCCAAAGAAATGTCACGCCGCCTGTTGTATCCTTACTTTGGACTAGCACCATTGGGGGCCCGTAAGCCTCGAGTACACCTGCACAGCCCCGGGGCACTGGGCAAAGGATCGAGGCCTCGCCGGTGGTATCTCGACAGATACCGAGATAATCCGTCGGGTTCTGGGTTGTCGCCTGGATTGGGATTGCCAGCCAATCTCGGAACTCCGTCCCAACGGCAGCGGGAGATAACCAAGTGCTCGACCTTTTTGGGGTCAGTCAATTATAATTGTGGAACTCCCGTGCCAACTGCAAGCGGAGGTAACAGCGGGCTCGGTAATACTCGCCGGCGGGCTTTCCATCTTGAGTGCACAAGGGCCCCCAGTGGAGACTGCTCAAGTCCAGGAATAGAAACGTCGGCCTTTCCGGTATTTGATATGGCGTCATTCCGCCTTGCGAGGGGCAGAGACTCAGCCCAGCGAGCGGGTCATGGCATTTTGAACGCTGAATGACTATCAACTTCCTAATTGTTGGGCAACTCTGTGCCGGGTTGGAATTGATAACCCATACTGGAACTGAAGCTTCGACGGTCTAGAGCCGCATGTGGACTTGATGGATCGCGGTGGAAGTTGAACAAGGGTGCGATGCACCTCAGCAGCTGCGCCTGGCCCTGGATGCGAGCAATCGACATCATGTTCAATTATAGTTTCTACACCTATTACAGGATCAAGGTTGTTAGCCGCATACCCGCCTCGTCAGCGCCAAGGACCCCTGCACTAAGTACTTTCTGACCTAAATCACCAGTGAGAGTACCTCCACGCTAGAAACAAAGATACCTGGATCTGTGGGGCAGCTTCCTTATTAATCGATGTAGATTACGCTTTCCCTCTTCCAGCTTAACAAAGTCTCTGGCTAACAAAGTTGCTTCCAACTGTCGGATGTAATTCACTTTGTCAACAACTCCCTCCAACTGCGAACAGCGCCCACCACAGCCCACAATCGTATCCGTTGCAGCCAACGAAGCCTTGTGTTTCCAGGTGTGGTTGCATATAGGTCGCGCGTCGGGGCCAAGTTGTTCGCCCCATGGATTGGCCGCCCGGATTATTTGATTACGACCTGCATCAAGGACCCTTGGTGGGGTGCGTGCATCCTTTGGGTGGGTCGCAGTGGGCGCGGCGCATCCTCCCGCGCGACAGCCCAGTGGCAGTGAATCTCGCGCTGATCTTACTTCGCGCCCCGCCTAATACTTAACCTGCGGAACGTCGCGTGCTTCTCCCAGACAAGGTTGGCCCAGACACTCGCTCAATCAACCCCCCAACTCGCCGACAATGAAGCTCTCTCTAGCCCCCGTCTACGCCCTCCTCGCGGCCACGACGGCCCTGGCCGCCACTGTCAAACGACAGGACGACGGCGACTTCTCCCTGTCCGACAATGACGGCAAGACCTTTACCTTCAAGTACACCACCACGTGGCCCGACGACAAGAACTGGATCGGCGTCTACGACGTCGATAAGGGCCCCGTCGACGACGAGAAGGGCCCCGAGAACGCGCTCGTCTGGGACTGGGCCCCGGGCGAGGAGGGCGAGGTCGAGCTGCCCGCCACGCCCCTGCTCTCGGGTACCTACGACGTCTTCTTCCTCTGGCAGGACGAGTACGAGTCGCTGGCCCCGCCCATCGTCGTCGGGCACAAGGCCCCGGCCAAGAAGGACGTGACCGTCATGACCAACAACCTCTGGCACCAGGGCACGCAGGTCAACGGCTACAAGGAGAAGCAGGTCGACTTCTTCAAGAACTCGGGCGCCGACATCATCGGCCTCCAGGAGTCGTCCGAGGAGCGCACCTCCGAGCTGGCCGAGTCGCTCAACTGGAACAGCTGGAGCAGCGACGACCACGGCATCCTCTCGCGCTACCCCATCCGCGAGCGCTACGGCGAGCACGACCACGGCATCGCCGCCAGCGTGGCCCTCGACGACGACACCGACGTCAAGGTGTGGAACGTGCACCTGAACTACGACCCCTACGGCCCTTACGAGTTTCGTTTCGAGGGCAAGAGCAAGCAGGAGGTCATCGACGAGGTGGAGGGCGAGGCGGGCTCCGGCCGCGGGCCCGAGATCATCGAGACGCTGGACTTGATGAAGGGCGACCTGGACGGCGCGGACGACGCGCCCGTGTTCCTGATGGGCGACTTCAACGCGCCCTCGCACCTGGACTGGACCGACGAGACGGCCGACATGCACTACGGCGTGGGCGCCGTCGACTGGCCCACCTCCAAGGCGCCCATCGACGCCGGCCTGGTCGACTCGCTTCGCGAGGCGCACCCGGACCCCAGGGAGTACCCCGCGCTGACCTGGTCACCGGTGTTCAAGGACAACGAGGGCAGGGAGGAGCCGCAGGACCGCCTCGACTTCATCTACCACATGGGCGGCAAGCTGAGCGTCGAGTCGGCGGAGATGGTGATGGAAGGGAAGCCCAAGGAGATGCCCGACCACGAAGACAACGAGTGGACCTCGGACCACCAGGCCGTCAAGATCAAGTACAACATTGGTTGAGGGGCGTGCGCGGGCGCTGGAGGATTGCCACTGCTATAGACAAGTGTGTATTACAATTATTGTTTTTTTATATCCGGATGTTCTCAATATATCGTACAATCAACTTTCTTTCTCTTACTCGCGGGACTCGAGGATGCCTTGAGACAAGTATCGTAGAGTCCTCCATGCCAAGCTGGATGTAGCCCAGGTACAGTCAGCCTTTTACACAAGGGTCGATGCTATTGGGCTGGGATCAGAAGGAGGAGCGGAGCTACTTGGTAGTGGATAGAGATGCAGCCGGTACCTCTTTCGGGTTGGTGCCGGACACCGCTGTATGTACCATGTAGACGCCGGCCCAAGTTGTTTCTAGTATACGAGTTATGAAGGCGTAAAACATTATGGTGACCAGAATGAGTGGACACCCCGTTGGCTAGGATTTGAAGGAGGTCTACAGACCGCACGCGAAGGGATGTACCGCGATGCTCGAAGAAAGTACAGCATTATCCTCATCAAGAAGCCTCCCACCGAAGGCCAATAGCATTGATCGAGCAGAGCCTACATACTCCCATAAAATCACAGACAAGACAAGGCAATTGATAGCCTTCGCGTGTTACCCTTCCTCTACCCGTCATGCGCCTGCACCACCTGCGCCCAGTCCCCCCCACCATAAGCCCCCGGCACCTCCCCATCCCACAAGCTGGCGAGCACAACACGGTCCGCCTGCTCCCCCTCCCAGGGCTGCCTGCCGTGCTGCGCAATCACGTTATCATACACAAGCACATCCCCGCGCTCCCACCTGTGCAGCACGCGGATCTCGTCCGTCAGCTCGGCCAGCCTCTCCAGGTGCTCATCCGCGATCGGCGTCCCGTCGCCATACAACGTCTTCGTGATGGCGCGCCGCCCGCCGTCGTTCGCCCGCGCGTTGCGGTGGTACGCCGCCAGCCCCGTGAACAGCGTCGGCAGGCCCGTGCCCGGCTGCGTGCGAATGGCCGGGAGCCGGTGCGTGATGGTCAGCCCGCCGCTGCCGTCGTCGTGCCACTCCCACGTCGTGTGTTCCCCGCGGCCGTAGCGCGCGATCTGCGCCTCCATCTTCCGCCGGCGGGTCTCCTCGTCGTCGCCCTCGACCACCTCCTTCCCGAACGCCTGCAGCAGTGTCGAGTTGCCCGCGTATTGCCGCTCCGGCTTGTACACCACCCGGCTCAGCACCCCCTTCTCCGCCAGGGCCTCCACGAACTCGGGAAGCTCCTGCTTGGCGCGGTGGAAGAGCTCGACGGAGGAGGAGATGGGCGTCTCGCCGCCCACTAGGGGCGCGCGGTGGCCGTAGAAGAATATGTACTCGGGCGCGTGCGGCACCTGTGGGCTCTCGTTGTGGCTGTAGATGAGCACCTCCTTGGGCGCCTCGTTGGCGGGGGCGACGTTGGGGGCGAGCTCGGGGCGGTCAACCACGATGCCGATGATCTCGTGCGGGCGGTACCCGAAGGCGTGGGCGAAGCGGCTGAAGTCTGAGGCGTCGTTGATGGGCAGGCCGCGGAAGAGGAGGGTTCCGTGCCGGGCTAGCTTCTGGGTCAGGATGCCGCCGTCTTGTGACTGGAGGTGCTTCACTGCGGCGATGGCGGTGTCCAGGTCGACGTCTCCGCCGTGGGCTGAGGGGCGGAGGGCGAGAGGGGATACGGTCCCTTCTGGGTGGGGTGCGCCGAGGACCCGCTGGTTGCTTGCCGGCAGCTCAAAAGGCTCGAACGAAACGGATACTCGCGCGACGCCGTCAAGCTTGAGCGGCGAGGCCGAGGTGTTGTCCACGGAGGCCGTCATGTTGGTGGGAGCTTACGGGGCTAGAGCGAGTGGTCACAGAGCGCTGTCGCTTACAAGTTGAGCCAGTTATGACCGGGGTACCGAACGGGGGGAAATGTATTCTGCGAGACCCCGCTGAAGATATATGCAGTATGTGTTGCATTACATGCGGATGGCCCATTCTGTACTAAAATGACGCCACACGTTGGGGTCTGGGCATAACGTGGGGGTGACAGCACTCCGGTTTCGATAGCACGACCATGCGGGGAATATGTCTTCAGGGTGGAGCGAACGGTATTTCTATTCTTCCCTAGTATGATCAATTCGGGGTCACTTGTCCAGCCACCAAGCCCTTCTGCTCCAGCTTATTGAACTTGCGCACAACCTGCAGCGTAGCATAGTAGCTGAACGGCAACGCCATGCACCACAGCCCCAGGTTGATACTCGCCGTGGCAATCAGAGCCGTCGGCACGGCCTGCACCCCGAACCCGACCGCCACGCCCGCCGTCTCGATCCCCCTCAGCAGCGAGCTGTAGCGGATCTGGTCGCCCGGCGAGTCGGACAGGTTGCCTATGCACCAGTAGATGTAGTTCTCCACCATGCCCAGGCTGAGCCGCTCGAACATGTACACGCCGAACCCGCGCCCAAAGGTGCGCTGGTCGGCCCAGTCCAGCGTGGGCTCCGTGCGCCGGAACTCGTTCTGGATGATGACGGCCCAGACCCAGGTGGCGGTGTTGAGCGCGGCGATGAGGGCGTACGTGGCGACGGCGCGGGTCTGCCGCTTGCGGACCCACGGGAGGTCTAGAAGTGAGCCGACGAGCCAGGTTGCGAGAGTGCCCACGACGGCCGACATGAAGCTGCCGAGCGCCCGCGAGCGGACCGTGAAGTACGTCGCGAGGTAGGTGCCGGGGTACGCCTGGATCCAGCCAAAGTACCAGAAGAGAGGCACGAGCAGGAGGATCGAGTGGCTGGTGACGAGGCGCCACATCTCCCTGAGCTCCGTGCGCCAGTCGATCCCCCGCGGAGCCTCGATGCGCGTCCCGTCGTCCCGCCGCACTTTTTCCGGGTTCGACAGGAGCAGGCCGAAGACGAGGCCCAGGCACTGGATGGCGATGAAGCCCAGGTATGTCTGGTAGCCGACCTGGCCCGGGCGGTCGTTGCGGTGGTTGAGCGCCAGAGAAATCGCACCGCCGATGATGTTGCCAAAGTTGCGGAAGGTGAACCACGTCGCGATGTAGCGCCCGCGCTTCCGCTGCTCAGGGTACCCCGTGGCGATGGCGCCCTCCACGCTCCAGAAGAACCCCGCCGTGATCCCGCACGCCACCGCGCCGACGTACACGAACCACGTGTCCCCGAAGCGGTTGTTGACGTACAGCCCCGCCGCGTAGAGCGGGTACCCGAGGGAGCCCGCCGCGAGGGTCCAGCGGAAGCCGATGAGGTTGGTCAGCCACGGCCCGGCGAAGCAGGTCACCGTCATAAAGGCGTAGAGGAGGGCATTGGCGGCGTTGACGAGGTCCGGGGATTGGGAGCCGCCGACGCCGAGGCCATTCATCGCGCTCCAGATTCCGGGGGCGCAGAAGGCGCAGATGCCGACGACGAGGATCTGGAAGAGCGTCGAGCGGAAGAACCGGGGCGGGCCCAAGGCGGGGACTGGGTCCTCGACCCGTGGGGATTCGGCTCCATGGCTGGAGTCGTCGCCCACGTTTTTTGTTGATTTGGACATGGCGGTGGATAGCTAGGAGTCACAATGTTCTGTAAAGCCGAGGAAGATGTCGGCAGGTTACCGGAAGAGACCGAGTATCTGGCGTGGCGACCTACTCCACTACTCACGAACAATCAAAGAATATTGAGAGTCAGGACGAACTTGTACGAAGCCTGGGACGGGGATATTAAACCACGGGCTCCGGTGTATGCGCACACCGGCGGTCGTTGAATTTGGGCTCGCATGGTGGCGCACGCGAGACGCAGTAGTATGACGTGATGCAGGACCCCCACCATATTAGCCCCCCAAGTTCTGGGGTTGCGTGGGGTAGCACTGGGTGAGCAGCGGTAGTTACCTCGGCAATACTGGGAGAAAATGCATCGGGAGGTTCGGTGCCCTTGCAGGTGTGTGAAGCGGCGGATCAAGAAACTTACCATGCGGGCTGGTCTATAAGACGAGGGCTATCGCGGAACTCTGGACGGAACTGGCGTGTTCTTACGGCAACATGGGGCTGAAGGGTGCGAAATAGGTTGAAGCAGTAGAAATATTGCTATTAGTGTTCTCCGTACGGCTCCTCCGGCTTGAAGCTTCACGATGTTGAAATAGCCTCATAACTGACTCGCATCATTCCTTACCACGTTCCACGGCAGTTGCCCCGGAGGCGCGGGGAAGAGCTGTGGTGTTCCACCCCCCATGTGGCTCTCTACGACCCGAAACAGAGATGGCAGTCACCACAAGTCGGACCGCAAGGCCCTAGGCCCCGGCCTTGAAGCTTCGAAAGTTCGCCGCAACCCTCTCCTGCTGCCTGCTCGCCAGATCGTCCCCGGAAGCAGCATCATACGCCAGTCGGTACGCATGCAGCGCCTCCGAAAACAGCGGCCTCCTGTCGGCCCACCCGGTGACACGGCGGATCTTGTCCGAGCCGGTCCACTGCGGAAAGTCGATCAGCACCGGCGGCCACGGGTTCTCGCCCTCCCCGAGGTCGGCGGGGTCGACGTATCGCAGCCCGCCGCCGACACCGTACTCATCCACCAGGGCCGCGCACACCTCGCCGACCGTCTCGTAGCGGCGCGCTGACACGTTGAACGTCTGGCCCTCGACCTCCCCGCGCCGCGGGTGGTCCGCCAGCGCCACGTACGCGTCGGCGCAGTCGTCGATGTGCAGCGCGTGCAGGACGTTCCCGGGCGGCGCGGGGACGATGATGGGTACCCCCGCGGCGGCGGCACTGGCGGCGACTTGGAAGAAGCCCGCGTAAAAGCTCGAGGAGCGCCCGTAGACGTTTGTAGGTCGGAGGAGTGCGGGCGCCATGATGTCCGCGTGGTCGAAGATCCGGACGGCGTTCTGGGCGCGGTCCGCGAGGGCCGGGGGAGCGTTGAGGGGCGACTCCTCTGTGTGCGGCGCCAGGCCGGGGCTGCCGTCGACGTGGGGGCCCACGCCGTAGTCCTTGCAGCCGCTGGTGAATAGCACCAGCGGCCTGGGGTTCCCGGCGTCGATCGTCGCCTGGGCGAGGGTGCGGAGGAGGGAGACGATATTAGTGTAGTGCGGGACGTAGTCGAACGGCATCTCGGTCGTGGACACCAGGACGTCTAGGGTACTGGGTAGCCGGCTCGCGATATCCTGGTGGGAGGAGACGTCGTCGATAGAGCCGGTTATGGGGATGACCTCGTCGAGGGCGAGGGATGGGGCGTGTTTTGCGGAGCGGACGAGGCCATAGACGATGTACCCGGCGCGGACGAAAGCTCGGGCGACGGCGTTGCCGACGTAGCCGTTCGCGCCCGTCACGAATACGGTCTTCTGGGGCATGTTGGGGAGGCGTGGATCGGGGCGTGGGACAGGATTGGCCGCTATCTTGTTGTAGGCAGGTTTGCTAACGCCCGGGGTAGTAGAGCTTATACGATCCTTGGCCTATACACTCCCGCACCATCTAACGAACAAGGTCACAGGAGGTATGATGGGAAGTATTTACGGTTCCGTGTGTTACGGCTCCGTGTGGGTCTTCATCGGGGGTCCTGAGGATCGCTTATAAATGTTGGATTATAAATGTATGATTATAAATGGACGGTTTATGATAGCTCACCTTAGCTCTGTTACAACGACACTCTCAATTGGGTCTCCCCGGAAGGTCTATCCTTTGCGCTCGCCGCACGCTGACGTCCGCGCCTCGTGGAAGGATTCGGGTGCTGTTAAGAAATACAGTTGAATCAACGAGCCGTGTTCAGTCAATTACTTTCTTTGTCTCGTGATTGGTGGACCCGGCGGAAGTCCTGTTCGGCGCCATTTTCAGATTATTGTATATAGAGGTATAATGAGCGTTTTACATAAACTCTATGAACTAAAACCCCAAGTCTCCTATAACCTGGTATAGTCTATGCGGTCTGCGCAAGCAGCCTCCAGGCCTCATGCAGCTTGGGGCCAGACTCAGATCTAAGCAGCCCCCAAGCCTCACAGAGCCTAGCGCCCGACCCGGGCGACGCCAGGAACCTCCCCGCGACAACACCCAGGGCAGCCAGCACGATCAACGACGAGCGCCGCCGCAGATTCCTCGCAATCTTGCGGAAGGGCCACCAGACCGACCCGCCCTCCATCACAAAGTCCCTCCACCGCGGGAACAGGGTCGCCTTCCAGAACGTCGACGCCAGCCCCGGCCACGCGGCCGAGTTACGCCCGGCCTTGTTGATGTACCAGTTGCTGCAACCCGCGGAGAAGACCGTGGTGGACAGCTCCTCGTCGAGCTCGACGACGAACTTCTCCTCGGCGTCGGCGTCGACTTCGATGGTGGTGGCGTAGCCGTCCAGGATGGGTTTGAGGAGGGTGTTGGCGATGTAGTCGACCTGGACCTCAATGGCGTAGATGACCGAGTTGAAGGCCGGGAACGTGTTGGGACCGAACCTGTGGAATGTCAGCACATCTTGATCGGAGGCACTCAAGCGGGGGCTTAAGTTAGGGCTACTGACAGCATGGCAAAGTTCGGGTAGTTGTGGACAAAGGTGCCCATGTAGGCCTGCGAGCCCCGGTGCCCGTCCCACTGCGACTGCAGAGACCTGCCGGTCTTGCCGAGGATCTCCATAGGCGCGAGGAACGAGGTGACCTGGAACCCCGTGGCCAGGATGATGGCGTCGACGTCCTCCCGCCTGCCCTTCTCGCTGATGATCCCCGTCTCGGTGATCTCCTTGATGCCCTCCGGCAGCAGCTCCACGTTGCTCCGGTGTAATGTCGCGAGGTAGTCCGGGTCGTAGATCCTCCGCTTGCACCCGAGCGGGAAGTCCGGCACGATGAAGTCGTGGTACTTCTCGGGCGCCTGGCCGTAGATGTACTGCCGCGCCTCCTCCTCCAGCGCCTCCCTCTGCCTGATCTGCTCCTTGTCGGGCCCGTACACCGAGGCCAGGTTGTCCGTCTTGAGGAAGAGGTCGAGCCGGTGCCACCGCTGCAGCAGCGGCACGTACCGGAAGCGGAACTTCTCCCACGCGGTGAAGACCTTGTTCGGGCGCGGGTGATACCACTGCGGGCTGCGCGCGAACTGCGTCAGCCTCTTGACGTCCGGCGCGATGGACGGCACCACCTGCGCCGCGCTGCAGCCGTTGCCGACCACGGCCACGCTCTTGCCCGCGTAGTCGAATGAGTGGTCCCACTCGGCCGTGTGGAACACCTCACCCTTGAAGTTCTCGATCCCCGGGAAGCGGGCCTCGCGCGGCTGCTGGAAGCCGCCGACGGCGGAGAGGAGGATGTCGCACCGCTCGACGGACCTGGCGCCGGTGGCGGCGTCGCGGAAGGTGACGGTCCAGCCGCCGCTCTTCCACTCGGCGCCCAGGCACTCCTTTCCGAAGCGGAAGTGGGGGCGGAGCTGGAACTTGTCGACGGTGGACTCGATATCTGCGGGTTCGCTCGGGTCAGTGGGGAGCGCGGGGGTAAAGCCGGTGGACGTCGCATCTTACAGCGGAGGATCTCCTTCTGGTCGGCCAGAGCCTGGGTCCAGTCTGGGTTGAGGTTGAAGCTGAACGAGTACAGGTGAATCGGGACGTCAGAGCCACTGCGGGGCCTTGGGTTAGCTACCGTTCTCTGAGCAGGGGGGATACTATGGTAAGAGTTCATGCGGACACGTTACGTACCAGCCAGGATAGGTGTTCGCTACCCATGTACCGCCGGGACTTTCGCGCTTCTCGTATATCTAATGGAATTGGAGAGTCAGCCCCCTCCCCGCCGGATTTGGAGAAGTCCCCTGAGCGGGACGAGGACCGCACACTTACGGTAAAGTTGCTAAGCCCGAGCTTCCACTTGAGGGTATGAGCCATGGCGATCGCCGCCACGCCTCCCCCGAGAATGATGACCTTGGGCTTCGCCATGGCTTCACACGGGAAAAGATGTCTCTGGTAGCGGATCCTTGGAGAGAGCTGAGAGCGGTCAGGATGTGGCTTGGTTGGTCATGCAGGTGACAAATTCGAGCTCGAAAAAAAAAGGTACTATTATAAAGAAGGGAGTGGGGGACAGGCAGAGTGCGCCGGGTTCCGACGCGCTTTTCGTGTCCGACATGGCGGGATCTGGACGCGACGGGAGTGGCCGCAGCGTTCGGCTTCCCGCACCCCCGGCACGGCCACTCTAATCCCGGGACAGTGTTCTGCGCGGCGGGAGGACCTGGCGGGATTATATCCCGGCGAGGGACCCACATCCCCGGTTTATTTGATCCCATGGCCGCCGTTGTCCCTTCTCCACTTTTGTGAGTGGCGCCACCGCCCACATTGACGCGGACCGGCGCTCTTGGCCTCCCCCTTTTATTTGGGTCCTTTCTCCTTTCTCTCCCAAAAAAACAATTAGAGAAAAACTCCCGTGGGTAGCCGCAGATCTACCAGGCGGCGAACGGCCCCTGTCTCGCCTGGGCAGAAAGGATTCGGAGGACCTGGGTCTTTGAGTGGAAGTAGTGGATAGACAGCCCTAAATACTACACGATTGCCGCAGCGATTCACAACTGGTAGACGTCTGTTGATGCCTCGTTTCTCCTAATTCAACCCAGGAGACCGTACAATGAGAGTAGAGCCATAAGTTTGCCTTCGCTCACGTGTAGCGCCACCGAGCCGTAGACTGCCGTGGTTCTCTCCCACCGAGCGGGGATGCGGGGTGTGGGTGGGCCCAATACACCAGCTGGCGCAGGCTGCGTCTGCATACCCCATATTATTCCCCGGATCATTCTTCCTCTGCCTCTCGACCTCGTGCGGGGAAGCGTAGGTTCACATCAGCAGCGTAGCAGACCCAGATCACCTCCAACCCGTTCTGCTTCTTCCTAGTCGAGCCTCGCTCCGCCATGGGGCCCTCAAAGCACGTCACTAGCGCCTGCCTGAACTGCAGGCGGCGCAAGATCAAGGTGAGCCCGGACAGGTGCCCCCTGGGTACTCGTTGAGCTAACGGATCCGGGTGGCTCCAGTGCGACGGCAATGACAAGTGCTCCAACTGCTCCGTGTCCCAGCTCACCTGCGTCTACAACGCGGAAGCCGACTTGCGGAAGTAAGGTCCCACTCTTTCTCCCCCCCGTTGTGACGCTCCCCCCATCTCCCCGGTGCCCTGACCCTCGCCCTTTCCAGCCAGCTAATCGACGCCCAGAACGTCGGCAAAGAAGATTATTACCCACTTGAGAGACCGCATCGCCAGGCTGGAGGGAGAGCTGCGCGAGAGCAGAGGCGAAGCACCACAGTCGTCTCCCGGCAGCTCCGGGACGGCCGTCTCGTCCGTGGCGCCGGAGTCTACCGGGCTGGTTGCTGATCAGGACCTTGACCTCGCGAGGCAGAGGACCTCCGTATCGCCGGCAGACGCCGCCGCCAAAGCAACTGCTGCGACGGGTCCAAATCTGCAGGGGGGCATGGCCGAGGCGGCGAACCCGGGGTGCAACGTCTCGCCCCGCCCTGCCCATTCACCCCCCGGGGCTGCTGGGACCAACGCCTTCGGTGTGCAGAATTCCGGTGCGCTGGAACCCATGGCTGCAGACGACATGGGCTTCGGGATCGATGTCGGCGACAGCAGCGGCGAGGCCTTCGCGGTCATGGGCGGGAACGGCGGGCAAGACATGCCGCTGGGGGGACCGCCAGAAACTGACCTCAACAGCGTCCCCGATTCGCCCGAGACCGACAGCGACATCACCGACATCCTCGCCGCGCGCGTGGGCGCGCTGAGGATCGCGGAGGACGGCGAGCTCCGGTACTACGGCCCGACGTCCAACCTGCACGTCCAGCCCAACGGCTCGCAGTCGCTGTCCCAGGCGACCATCCGCCACGTGGAGGCCGAGGGCTCCGGCGTCCTGCGGCGGCTGGGGCTGGACCGCGAAGTGCCGCTGGCGACGGAGATGCACCTGGCCAGGCTGTACTTCTCGTGGGAGGACCCGGCGATCCACGTCCTGGACGAGGACACGTTCTTCGCCGAGAAGCAGAACACGCTCTTCCGGGGGAATAAGAGCCCCTACTATTCCGAGACGCTCAACAACGCGATGTAAGTCATGGCGCTGGGATTCATGTGGTTTACATCGCGATACTGATCTTTGACTCCGCGAGTAGATGTGCCATGGGCGCGAATCTCGCTCTCGCTGGAGGCGAGGACCTTGATCTGCCGGAGCCCGCGCCCGAGTTCTTCTCGTCGAGGGCCAAGGCACTGCTGGATATTGAGATGGACAGTCCGACCGTGGCCACTGTTCAGGCACTGGTCGTAATGAGCGCCTCCGAGGCCGCGTTTACGAGGGATGCTCGGGGGTGGCTCTATAGCGGTACGTGGGAGCTTAACGTCCCTCTGCATGTCCCGAGAAGGACTCTAATTCTGACTTGGCACCCCTTCACAGGTATGGCGGCGAGACTCAGTGCGGACCTCGGCCTCCATCTAGATGTCACCGGGCACAGGGACGCCGGGCATCTTACCCAGCACGACTTGGAGATCAGGCGCATCGCCTTCTGGGGCGTGTTCGTCCACGAGCAGTGAGTACCCCTTAGGTCGTTCGCCGCGACGACAACCCGGATCGGTTCTAACACCAAACCTAGCATGTGGAGTATGTACGTCGGCAGGCCTTGGGGCATGGAGATAAGAAACATCACGGTGCCCCGGCCCACGGACCAGCTCGACCCGGGCAAGATGTGGAAACCGTATCCCGGGGCCGTGGGCCACTCCTCGGTCCCGGAGCAGGGCATATTATTCCCGCTCGAGTCGTGCACCGATGCGAACATTTCGCTGTGTGAGATCATGCGGCGCATCAACGCGACATTGTACGCTCCTTTGTTCCCCCCAACACGCTCACTATGTGGCTGACTGGCGATGTAACAGATACTCGGGCCAGCGCATCGAGATCAAGGCGCTGGTCGACTTCCTTTCCAAGACTAGAGACGAACTGTGGACGTGGCAGGAGAGCCTCGCGCCCGCCATGCAAATCAACTCGGCGAGGACGGACAAGGTGTTCGTGCCCGCGGTATTGCAACTACAGTGAGTCGAACCTTGGTACCCGGCCTCACCCTACCTACAAGATGGGATTCACTAACACGTCACAGCATGCAATTCTACGCGACATTAGTGGCGTTATACCGCCCATACCTATCCAGCCATTTCGTCCGCATGAGGAGCGCCCTCTCGTCCCCCCAAGACCAGGCCACCCTAACCGACGCCGCAATAGGCTGCGTCTCAGCAGCCCACCAGGTGGCCGAGACGCTCCGCTGCTACCAGCGCCAGCACTCCCTCCGGCGCTCCAACGTCCAGATAGTCCACATCATCTTCACGGCCTGCCTCGTCTTCATCCACGACGTGTGCACGCAGGCCGGCCTCGGCACGCGCGCCTCGCGCAACGACCTGCAGTTCTGCTGCCACGCGCTGGGCGAGATCGGGCACGCGTACGGCAACGCCACGCGCGCGCTCGAGGTCGTCATCCTGGTCAAGAGCGAGTGGCAGCGCCTGTCGGGCGGCGCGGACAGGGCGCGCGGCGAGAGCCTGAAGCGGCCCAGCGGGAGCGTGACGGCGCTGGAGGCGCATTACACGGGCTCGGATGATGGGGACGGGGGGAGAGCTAAGAGGAGGAGCCGGTCGTCGTTCTCGGGGCATGCGCACGTGGAGCAGCCGACGTTTATGAGACCGCCGACGTTCAGCGCGTTTCACATGCTGGGGGACGAGCCGTGTGGTCAGCCGATGGGCATGGGGATGCCGGCCATCGGGGAGGCCATGCACGACGCGTGGCCGGCGCCGAGGATGAACGCGGACCTGGGGGAGCTCATGGAGCCGCTGGGCTGGCTGGACAGCCAGCCGTTTGAGCCGGGGCTGGGGGTGGGCGGCGATGACCTGAACGAGGCGGGCGTAGGATCACAAGATGGACCTGGTGGCAAAGAAGGGGAGGGTAGTGCGTAGTGCGTATAGTGGGTAGGCATGGTCCGCCGGCGCGTGGAAACCTGGAGTACATATATCATTTTGCCGGACTGGAAGTACGACTGAGAACGCGCCTCAAACTCAGGCCCACTTTGCCTGGTCCGCGAGAGCGGAAGCTTTTCCCGCGCCTTACCGGATCGAAGACACCAAATCGGGGCTTGAGCAGGGTAAATTATGGGACTACAGTACAAACGCTGTCATGATTATCTTCAAGGCTGCGGTCCGTTCCATTGGCGAGGTTTGAAGGGCCTCGGACTTTCTATCAAACTCGTGGCTTTTTAATGCTCCGGCCAGACAGGAGGGGTTACAGGGGCGGTGGTGCAAGCACAGCGATGCCAATAATCCGGTACACTGTTTTCCGTAGGTTGTCATCCGACTGTGCAATATTAGTCTCGCTAATAGATGTTGAACGAGTTGTTGTCTTCAGCGCCCCCGTTACAAATGTTCCGACGAGTCCTGTGAGTCACAGTGAGGGCTTGTCAGACACTCTTGAAGAGCAATTTCCCCCCCGTACTTTCTACCCACCATTCTCAAGCTCGCTCCCCGCGTTGATCATTCCAGAGAGTCCACTGTCCGTGCAGGATTAGAGTGTTCGATTATGGGGTGGAGACGGTAACGGCGGCGTACGAGCCCAAAGCTACCCGTGGATCATGTCTCTGGGAGGCTGTCGGTGAAGGCCTTCGACGCCTCGTACGAGGGTGTCCCTTGGCAGTGGTGGGGGAGGCGTCCAGCGCGTCGCACTCGGTAAGCTGCTTCCTCGGCTCATTTCCCGAACGAGGGGGCGGGATTAACTCCCACGGTGCCACCATGCGGGGATGCGGACGCGGATCCCTGCCATGACTAGCCGTTTACGGGTCTTCTTCCCACAGCCCCACGCTCCCCCGCCGCCTCGGTGGGCCCGAGGTAGTCGGGGTAAATAACATTTCTTAGCCGGGAGCGACTTGGGGGAGCTTCCAACCTACCGCGTAAGCAGCAGCAGCATCACAATCGACAATACCTCCCTATTGCCCAGAGAGAAAACAATACCCACACGGCGACTGTACGGAGGGAGCCGGCGTCCAACACAATGGCGGACATATTCAGGAATTCCGCAAACAGGAGGGCGGCCAAGGCCTGTTTGCGGTGCCGGTGGCGGAGGGTGCGGTGTGACGTGACGAGGACGGATCTGCCGTGCACCAACTGCCGGCGCGACGAGAAGGACTGCGTGGTTGTTTCGCGGTCGAGGATGAGGTGAGCTCCTTCACATGTCCCGTGAATTTCAGAGGAGGGCGGGTTGGCTAATACTTGTCGCAGGCAGGGTCCGCTGGTCGAAGATGTGCGCAAGGTGACCAAGACGGGCGACGAGGCCGATCTCGAGGGCCGATACTTTGAGCTTTCGTCTGCTCGGGCGGCGTCGCGAAGAAGACGGACCTCGGGCACACCGGACGCAGAAGAGGCCGAAAAGACGAATTCTCCGTCCGGCCTGGCGGGCGATGAAGCCGGTCTTCAGGGCCGACACTTTGAGCTCTCGCTCGTGGCGCCGAGAGAGAGACGGACCTCGGACACGCCGGATGCGGAAGAGATCGAAGCGACAACTGCCCAGCCCGGGCTAGAAGACGACTTGCCCGACACCTTGGATCCACGACCCCATACAATAGGCGAGACGAGGGATACGTCCACAATGGAACGCGACCTGCTTGATATTGGCTATCTACCTCCTGTCGAGTTCGTGGACCCCCCCTGGGCCGAGATGACGGCTACCGATGCCGAACATGGCGATCTGCCTCTTCTGGACACGATGGAATGCACCAGCCAGCCTACCACGCCCGTTTTTACGGACATGCCGGGGGAGCAGCTCTTGCAGCAGGACCCCATGGTCCTCACGCCCGGAGAAGGTGGCTGGTACGATCCACTGGGCGAGGCGGGCTGGGACGACCTATACGGGGCGGATGAGAATAACACAGTGGTCGTTGGAGCTTTACTTTCGGCGTCCAGCCAGGTACGAGTCCATGCCTCCCTTCTCTCTGATATATGGTTTGTTAACGAGGTATAGCAGTTACCGACGAACGAGGGCAGCCAGGACACAGGGCTACAGACCGGCTACCTGTCCAACGACGAAGTCCTACAGAGCTACATTCATGAACATGACGACGGCATGAAGGCCCCCGGCCACTGCGCAATGACCGGCGCCTCCGACCTGGCTCCGCCCAGCAAGGTCAGCGGCTGGATCGAGAACGACCGGTCGCTGTACTTTCTGCACGAGATCGGCATCCTGTAGTGGCAAAGCAGTACCCCTTCTTCGACGGGGAGCTTAGTCCATGCGGAGTTCTCCACTCGGCGCAGGACGAGACCCGTTTGCTGCACTTCCGGGGCGTCATCGTAGGCCCGCAGATGTGGGGCGCCGGTTACGGAATCTTATCCCGGCCCTGCCCCGCCGTCTCCCCCGACCATGGGCAAGGCCCAGTCGATTACGGCCATATTTTTTTGGGGATCAGGGTACTGATTCCCCGGACCTCTAACCACTGAGTGTCACACGGACCCTTGTCCTGACCCCGGCTGCCATCATGTCGTCCACCATCACCCCCGAGGCACCCCCCGACGTGTCCATCCCCGAGCGCGGGGAGACATGCGCCCTCTCCATCATCGACACGACATGCTCCCTCACGGTCCCCGCCTCCACGCTCGTCGAGCCGGTCATCCCCGGCCACGAGCTCATGAACTTCCCGACCGTGGCCTTCCTGATCAAGCACGAGCCGTCGGGGCGGCAGCTCCTCTTCGACCTCGGCTGCCGGAAGGACTTCTGGAACCTCCCCGCCCCGATAGCAGAGACCATCGACCAGAAGGTCCCCGGGATAAGGGTGGACAAGGACCTCCGGACTATCCTGTCCGAGGGCGGCACGGACGTGGGGGCGCTGGAGGCGGCCATCGTCAGCCACCACCACTACGACCACATGGGCGACCCGGCCTCCTTCCCGCGGTCCATGGGCCTCGTGGTCGGCCCCGGCTTTTCCGAGGCCTTTCTTCCCGGATACCCGACCGCTGAGGCGTCCCCCGTCTTCGAGGACGCCTTTGCGGGGCGCGCCGTCCGCGAACTCACCTTTGAGGGCGGCCTCATAGTCGCGGGGTACCGCGCGGAGGATTACTTCGGCGACGGCAGCTTCTACATCCTCGACACGCCGGGCCACGCCGTGGGCCACCTCTCCGCGCTGGTCCGCACGACGGCCGACACGTTCGTTTTCCTCGGCGCGGACATCTGCCACTTTGGCGGCTCGTTCCGCCCCACGCGCCACGTCCCCCTGCCGGCGGAGCTGACCTCCGAGCAGCTCGGCGTGCGCGAGGCGCCGTCGAGGACGTACGACTCGAGCATTTTTACGAGGCTGCACAGGCTTCCGGAGCTGGCGCGGGTGTGTCCGTTCTACGAGCCGTGCAGCCACGCGGGCTCGTGGTACGTGGACCCGCGGGGCGCGCGGGAGAGTATTGGGAAGTTGATGGCGCTGGATGCGGATGAGAGGGTGTTGGTTCTTATCGCGCACGACCCGGCCGTCATGAAGGCACTTCCGTTCTACCCCGAGAGTGGGCTGAATGGGTGGCAAGAGGCGGGGATGAAGGAGAGGCTGCGGTGGGGCTTCCTGGACGAGCTCCCCGTGGAGGGGAAGACGAGGGAGTATCTTGTCGACGGGACGTATGTGGATGGGAAGCGCGTGAAGACTCTGAGCGGGGAGGTCCCGCCGGGTGGAGCATAGCTCGCGAAGAGGGTGCATAACGTCGCTGCCATGAAGTTTTGGATCATTGAAGTGTTTTAAGAGAGTATGAATAATGTCATGCATGTTTCAGTTTTATTTAACTGTGGCTACTCTTGTGTGTCGAAAATTACTTTGAAGGCTTTCATCTCGTCAAACAGCTTATAACCCTCGACCGCGTCTGAGAGTGGCATAACCGTGTCGACCATAAAACTAAGTGTTTTTCGTAAGCATAAAAGTCTCAGAAAAGCAATTCGGATTAGGGGAAAGAAGAGGGGACATACTCAAGGAGATGTTGCTTCTTCTCAAGCAGCTGCAGCGCTCTCGGGAATATGGCTAGACAGCAATGTTAGCAGAGGAAGAGGACGCTGCGAAAACAGGGTGTGCCATACTTCGGACCGGGCACCTCCCCATCTTAATAGTAAGGTTCTTCCCGTACGCCTGGTTCCCCGTCCACGGGATCTCGCCGTTGTGGACGCCAACACTAGAGATCACGCCCCAGGGCCGGAGCAGCTTGAACGCCATGTCCAGCGCCGAGCTGTGGCCCACCACCTCGATGACGGCGTCCGCGCCCCTGCCGTCCGTCAGCTCCTTGACCCGCTCCTCGAGCCCGGCGCTGTCCGTCTGGTAGTTCCACGGCTCCGCGCCCAGCGCCTTTGCCTTGTCTAGCCGGGTCTGCACGCTGTCCACGGCCAGGAGGGCCTTGGGCTTGTGCTCCATGGCCGCCACCACCGCGCACAGTCCCACAGGCCCGCAGCCGAACAGCACGACAACGTCCCCCTCCGCCTTGGGCTTGGTCAGGTCCGCCTCCGGTCTCTCGTTGTTGAACGCGTTCTCGGCCGCGAAGAAGCCAGTCGGGAAGACGTCCGCCATGAGGAGGTACAGCTTCGGGTCGCGCACGGCGGGCGGGGCGGCCACGAGCGTCGAGTCGGCCAGCGGCACGCGCACGAATCCGGCCTGCGCGCCGTCCAGCAGCGCCGTCCCAAAGAGGAGGCACCCCTCGCAGCGCGACGAGAAGCCCGAGGCGCAGTAGAAGCAGGCGCCGCAGCTGACCGTGAAGGGGCTGACGACGGGGTCGCCCGGCTTCAGGGTCGTGATGGCGCTACCGGTTGATTCTACTGTTCCGACGAACTCGTGGCCCATTGTGAAGCCGGTCTTTGAGGGCTGGTCGCCGCGGTAGACGTGTAGCTCGCTTTGTGTCGGTGGGAGGTTAGTGTTGGAGGCAGCAAGAGGAGGGGGCTTGGGATGTGGATGGGGGATGCGAACCTTCCGCAGAGGGCTGTGTAGCGGACCTTGACGATGGCGTCGCGAGGGTCGAGGATGGTGGGCTTTGGCCTCTCCTCGACGGCCACGTCCTTGACGCCCTTGAACACGACGGCTTTCATTATGGCTGCGATGGCGTGTGTAAGCTTAATACGAGTGAAGAGAATGTGTTCGAAAGACTGCGTCAAGCGAATGAACGAGGATAACACGAAGTGAAATCTGATAAGACCAAAAATTTGGAATGTCGCCTGGAAATGCGAGCTGAGTGGCTGACGCATCTACATATCCCCCCGGCACGGCCGTTTCCCGTTTTCACCTCGGTTCCGCGCGCGGGGGTGGGGCGCAGAGAGCCGAGGCCGGGAAAGTCGGAGGTCGACGCCGACGTTGCTACCCCGCAGGCGCGGGGTTATGTGCTGCGTGCGTCATTGGCCTGTGTTGGAGAAGAGCGATGGGAGGACGCGGGGCGGGATACGGCGGGACCGGAAAACCATCCCCGCGGCCCCAAGCGCTCCAGTGTCTGGGGTTTATTCCAGGACTCTCGCCGCAGTCGCCATCGCTCGCCCCGGCCCCCTTGTAAGCCCCCCATCATGCCTTTGCTGCTGTACGGGCCGGATGGTGCATTTACGCGGTGAAGTTCAGACATGAAAGGGTAGCTCAAAGGGAAAACGAGATGGCTCCGGGACAAAACACCCCGTTTGCCTCACCAGCCCGTAAAGTACCCTCGTTCGGACGGTAGATTTCGGGGCGGTAGAGCCAACATAGATGCCACTTCAAACTAGACCCAGGTTCAGAATATTCCTCATTCAAGATGCTTGGTGGCTACAGACATCGCAATGCAACCTATGACTAAATCCCACACTCATCTACACACGCTCATAGCTTCGACTGCGACCCAAGGCACAGCGCACCATTCCGCAGCCCCCTCGACGCGTCCGCCACCATCTCCTCAACAATCTCCTTCGCCGGCTGGTTCAGCTTGGTGACCATGGCAGCACCGCACCCCATCGGCCTATTAACAGTTAGCCGTGTAATCCCCCAAAAGTCAAGAACGTGTGTTCGGTGGAATACCTCTGCGTCGTCTGGTCCTCGATCTCCTCAGTCAGCTTGCCCTCGCGGTCGAGGCGGTCCAGCTCGTAGTCCAGCACGATCTGGCCCTCGCCCTGCAGCTTCTCGATCTCCGCCCGGCGGTTCAGCTCCCAGTTGCGGATGTACGGCGTCGCCAGCGCGCGCAGCGGGCGGCCCGTCCATAGCGTGCTGCGCATCGTGTCATCGAAGCCCGCGTCTACAATGCTATGTGTCAAGTTAGCTCTCGTGTTCAATAGACTGGTTCGTCCCCGCTGTAGAAGAGACACAAGGGTGGGGAGGGTTAGGGGTAGACGCACGCTTGCTTGCCCAGCTTGGGTGCCGCCGACTCGCGCGCCGTCACGAAGCGCGTGCCGACCCAGACCGCCTGGGCGCCCATCATCAGCGACGCCGCCAGGCCGCGCCCGTCGAAGATGCCGCCCGCCGCCACGAGGTGCACGGGCTTGTTGGTCAAGGGCGAGCGGTACTGGCGGCAGACGTCGGCGCAGGCGGGGATCAGGACGCTGGTGGGGATCTCGCCCGTGTGGCCGCCCGCCTCGCCGCCCTGCGCGCAGATGAGGTCGGCGCCGACCTGGCAGGCCTTGTGGACGTGCTTGGATGTGTCTTAGTTGGTGCGCTGGGGGAGGCCGGAGGTGGAGATGGGGACTTGCTTACCTTTGGGTGGCCGACCATGTTCTGGAGACAAGGTAAATGTGGTCAGTAGTCCGCTCGCCAGAATTTGTGTGGGCTCGGACGTACCATGTATACGATGCCCGCGCCATGTAGCCTGTCCACGATGGCCTTCGAGGGGACTCCGACCGCCGAAACGAACAGCGTCACCTTCTCCTCGATCAGCACATCAATCAGCTTATCGAAGGCACCCTTAGTGTAGTCGACGTTGGTCTTGCGAGCGGAGCCGCCCAGCTGTGGTAGGAGAAGGTCGACGCCGAACGGCAGGTCAGACCGGTCGAGACGCTCCTTGACCTCCGTGATAGCCTCGCGGAGGAGCTGCGGCGTGTAGCCCAGCCCGCCGAGCACGCCCAGCCCGCCCGCGTTGGACACCGCGGCAACCAGGTCGGGCCCCGCCGTGTGGCCCATGCCGGCCAGCAGGATGGGGTGCTTGATGCCCAGGAGCTCGGTGATCGGTGTGGTGATTGGCGCCATGGTGAAGAGAGAGAGAGAGTGTGTGTATTCTACGGCAACTTGGTGGACTGGAGAGGGGGGGAGCTGGCGTGAAGAAGCATGCCTTTTTGGGTAGCGTGGTGGGGATTCCCCGCGGGGCTTTGGAGGCAAACTGTGGAGCCGATACTGAGATCCGTTCGCGCGCCGGGATATGTTTCCCGGCCGCAGACGCAGTTCCGGCCCTAAGCGGAATTTCGTGCGGAGAAGTCCCCGCCGCCCTGGGTCACTCAGACCCACAATGGCGTCCCTGGCGCGCTACCCTGCATGGGACTATATCCGCCCCAGAACCGAGGTCGGCCATCTTGTCCAAAACTAGCTGCTGTTTGTCCGGTCTGGTGGAATCCCGCGCAATTGCATCCGAGGTCGACCCATGCGCCTATCACGCCTCTAGCAGATCCCTCCTTGTAGACTGAACACGAGAAGCTCACCTGGACCGCCAGACACCGGCCAATCCTGCAGCAACCATGGCCAGCCACGTCCCCGTCATCATCGGCGTCGGTGAATTCAAGAATGCCTCCCGGCGCATGGAGGACGCACTCGAGCCCCTGGAGCTCATGCTCCGCGCCATCCAGGAAGCAGCCCGGGACGCAGGCGACGAGTCCGGGAGCATAATCGGGCATGCGGACAGCGTCAGTGTGGTCGCCAGCTCGACCTGGCACTACAATGACCTCCCCAGTTTGGTTTCCAACAGGCTCGGCGTGCGGCCTTCGCACAAGGCGTATAGTGACCTCGCGGGAAGCTCCTCCGTGCAGCTTGTGGACGACACGGCTCGCCTTGTCGCGAAAGGGTCTGTGCAGTTGGGCGTTGTCGTGGGAGGCGAGGCGAGGGCTTCGTGTATGAAATCCTCCGGATGATCTTCCGATGACTCGTGGCTAACTGGTTGGTTTCTCCTTACAGTGCAAACATTTATCAAGGAGAAGAAGTATCCGCCGCCCTGGACATCATCTAAAGATAGCGATCACGTATACTACGCCAACGACACCGACATGCTCGACGGTAGGCTTTGCCACGTCCCTCGACATCGATTTGGGTTGTGGACTAACACGAGCCAGGAATCGGGGGTGCTCACAATGTCGGCGTTCCCATGCAGGTCTACGCCATGTACGAGAACGGCCTACGAGCAAAGAGACAGCAATCCCCAAGGGAAAACCTCGCAGAGTCGGCCCGGCTCTACGGGGATTTTGCCCAGGTCGCGTCGAAGAACCCGATGGCGTGGAGCCAGGGGAAGAAGCCCGAGACGACCGCGACGATCGGCACCGTCACCAAGCGCAATCGGATGATCTGTTTCCCGTGTACGTTGACTGGGCGCCCCGCGGTGCTTCTTAGGCTGTGTTTCTAATCTGGCTCAAGACCCGTTGTTGATGAATGCGTTCAACGACGTTAATATAGCCGGCGCGTGCCTAGTCACCTCGACCGAGTTTGCCGAGCGCCTGGGCATCTCTCGCGACAAGTGGATTTATCCGTTGGGTGGTGGCAGGGCTGAGGATTCTGTCGACTGTGAGTGCTTCCTTGGAAGATAGATTTTGGGTTTCGCTGGACTGACCAACCACCTTTTGGACATAGTCTGCAACCGGCCGAATTTCCACTCTAGCCCAGCCGTTGCTACGGCCCTGGACATGTGCCTGAATTCCTCCGAGCTGGGTAAGGATGACATGGACCTGTTCGACTTTTACTCGTAGGTCAACGCTCTCCTTCCCATTAATGTGAGTAAGCGGTGCGTTCCTAACACTCGCTCTCGGCCAGATGCTTCCCGATTGTTCCCAAGATGGCCTGTCGGCACCTGGGAATCTCGTATGAGAACCCGGCCAAGCCGATAACCCTGCTCGGCGGGCTGACGTCCTTCGGGGGCGCGGGCGCCAACTACTCCATGCATGTATGTTATCCCCAACAACCTCGTGTGCCTTGGTTACCGATGAGATACCTGACCCATGTATTTTAGGCGGTCGCCGCCATGGTTCGCCAACTCCGAGATTCGAGGAGCCGGACACCGGCAAGCCACGGGCTGATACTGGCTAACGGCGGCACCCTAACGACAGAGAACGCCATATGCCTCTCCACGCAGCCGCGGCAGTCGAGGACGGACTACCCACTGGTGGACGTCGTGCCGTCCCGGGCGCGCGAGAGCCTTCCACCCACCGTAGACGAGCAAGCGACAGGGGAGGCGGTGATCGAGGTAAGGATTCCATCGGGTTATTTTCTTTTCCGACTATTGTGCTAAGGAGTGGCAGACATATACCGTTGAGTACGACCGCGAGAACAAGCCCCGGCTGGGCCATGTGGTGTGCATCCTCCGGAAGAACGGCCACCGCGTCGTCGCTAACCACGGGGATGGTGCGACGCTGGAGCAGCTGGCCTCGTGGGACAAGGAGCCTATTGGGCTTTCCGGAACCGTTCGGCCGTCGCCGGATGTAGAGGGGCGGAACTTATTTTCGTTATCTGTCGGGTCGAAGCTGTGACCATGGTCTCCTTTCGATTAGACTGTATTTCACTACGGGGTAGCCTAGACATAGAACATTCAATGCTCGAAGTTTTGTTTGTATAACCAAGCCACTGCAAGTGTCAGCCACTCTCCCAAACCATGCTCCATAACACAGCATCTCCAAATACTTCAAGACGAGGTAGCGGGTATCTCAAGCGGAAAATGTAGAATGTGTGTCTTTACTCTGATAGAAAATCTACAGCACAGCCCTGATACCCTCCCGGCTCAGAAGAGCCCTCCCGTTGCTCAACACCACCCTCCCCTCCTGGTTAACAGTCCTGAACCGCACCTCCTCCGCCCCGTCCGTGATCCCCATCCGCCACATCTCCGTAACCAACTTGTCGCCAGGCCGCACCGGCGACGCGAAGCGCGCCTGGAACTCCTTCAGCCGGGATGCGTCGCCCCTGCAGCACGCCCGCAGGAGGCCGTGGCAGGTCGAGCTGTAGGTGTAAAGCCCGTGGAGGATGAGGCTGCCGAAGCCCATCTTGCGGCCGACTTGGCTGCTGGCGTGGAGGGGGTTGTAGTCGCCGTTCAGCCTGGGGGTTAATTAGCTTCGACAATGTATATCACATGTGGGAAGCTTCCGCCTACCGGTAGAGCAGCGCCATGTTGTCGTCGGTCTGTACCTCGTGCACCGCGTCGGGGTTCCGATCGGGCAGCGGGTAGCCAGTCGATTTCGGTCCTGGACCAAATTATTAGCGCTCGCACTCGTCCCAATAGCCACGCTGTCGATACGCACCTCGAGGCCCGCCCCAGTTGCCCTGCCCCGGCACAAAGTTCATGGTCTGCGTGGTGGCGTACACCTCGCCCGACTCCGCATCCACGATCTTCTGCTCCGTCTCGAACGAGCTCCCGGACCTGCCCTTGTCGTATATGCCGACCACCCGGTTCCGCAGCTCGAACCTGCGGCCGCGGCTTGTCGTCGGGAGCGGGCGGTGCACGACCAGCCTCCGCTGGCCGTCGACGGCGCCGCGCAGGTCGATCTTGGGGGCGCCCGGGATGGAGCTGACGGCATTTCGGGCGTAGAACTCGATGACCTCTTGGTCGGTCAATTTGAAGGCTGTGGAGAGGGTGTTAGCTTACTTCGGCTGTAGGGGAGGGCTTTGTTTCGGGGGCGTACGAAGTATGAGAGGGTACGTGGGAAAGACGGTAAAGCCGGGGTCGAGCTCCTAGAGCGGCACGAGTTAGTACTGACGTGGGGTTCATGGGCGCTCGTTCCTTACGTAGAGGAATTGCGGCTCATCCGCTTTCGCTCCGATGCTGTTGGCGAAGAGGAGGACATCTCGCTGCAGCCAGGATACTTCCTGCGGAGGGTACTCGTGGGTAATGTTAGCAGCGGCCATATCGCGTGTCACTGTTATCGATGTGTTGAACAATTTTAGATCGTTGTGTCCGGCGAATTTGCTTGATCTTCAGGGGATGGCAACTCTAGCGTAGGCAGCACTGCATCCAGGAACTTCAATGCTCAATGCCGTCAATAATACTACAGAACTCTTTCTCGCTCCCCAGCCGGTGCCAAGCCGGGAAACAGAGGCGGGACAACCTTGCGCCCAGAGCGTCGGCGCGGAGAAGCAGAAAAATGGAGCCCCGCCCTGCGTGCCGACAGACAGTGCCGCGCGCCCGGAAAACAATTCCGTCCAGCCCAGTATCCAGTCCGCGGGGAAGGGTTCCACTTCCGGCCCACTTCGGAGGTGGGTCCATGGTGCCGCTACCGGACGGAGGGAGTATATCAAGCCCGCTCGCGTGCCTGCGGGGGTTCTCCCACGGGCCAAGACGCACGCAACCCTCACGATGCAGTACCTTCCCGAAATCGACTGCGAGATACCCTCTCTCGACATCCTCACCCTCATCTTTGGTGAGCTCGTCGTGAACCCCCTGCTCAGAGCGCACCGCTGACCCCGGATCAGACTCACCGCTGCCATGGGCCAAGCCGGACACCGTCATCTCCGCCGAGGCCGGCAATGAGGCCAACTGCATGACCAAGGCCGAGCTCGAGACTCTCGTGAAGCGCCTATCCTATGCCTTCCGGAACAGGCTGGGCGTCGGCGCGAAGGCGCCCGGCCTGGACGTCGTGACGTGCATCTCGTCCAACCACCTGCTGCTCCCGGCCATGTTCATGGGCGTCGTCGGCGCCGGGGGCGTATACGCGTCCGCCTCCTCGGCACTGACCGTCGGTGAGCTCACGAGGCAAATCCAGGGCAGCGGGAGCAAGACCGTGATCGCCAGCGACGACCTGCGCGACACGGCGAACGAGGCGGCGCGCACCTGCGGCATCCCGCCCGAGAGGGTCCTGATCATCCACCCCATGAGCGCCGGCGCCCGGCGGGCCCTCACATCGCTGGCGGACCCCTCGCGGAACTACCTGGACGAGACCCGGGAGCTGCCCTGGGAGCGGATGAGCGATCAGAAGACGCTGGAGGACCGCACCGCCGCGCTGCTCTACTCGAGCGGCACCACGGGCCCGCCCAAGGGTGTGCGCCTCTCGCACTACAACTTCGTGGCCGAGGCCATGATCACTCAGTCTGTTCTTGAGACCTACCTCAGCCGCACGGGCCGGCGCGTGCACGTCGACTACCACTACCGCGCCATCGCGCACCTGCCCGCCACCCACATCGCCGGCCTGCAGGGCTACTTCATCAACAACATCATGGCCGGCGGCACCGTCTACTGGCTGTCCAAGTTCGTCTGGGACAAGTTCGTGGCCGCCGTGGCGCGGCACCGCCCCACGTTCCTCCCGTCCGTGCCAGCCGTCTACCTGAGGATCGCCAAGGACCCGGCCGTTACGGACCAGTTCCACTCGGTGGAGAACGCGCAGTCGGGCGCGGCGCCCATGGGCATCGAGCTGCAGAAGATGGCGGAGAAGAAGTTCAAGTGCCACATCAGCCAGTCGTGGGGGCTGACGGAGACGACGGGGGCGGTTACGTGGCTGCCGTGGGACAGGGTGGACGACACGGGGAGTATCAGCCAGCTGATGCCCAACACGCGTATGATGATTGTGGATGACGATGGGAAGTCTGTGCCGGATGGGCACGCGGGTGAGATTCTTGTCAAGGGGCCGAACCTCACTTCCGGGTACTGGAATAACCCTGAGGCAACGAAGGAGGCTATCACGGAAGATGGGTGGTTCAAGACAGGGGACATTGGGCTGCGCCGTGACGCCAAGTTCTACATCATCGACCGGAAGAAGGTGCGGCTGGCTCCCCTCTCCTCGCCAAAAGATGTCTTCCATGCTAACCTTGAACTCAGGAGTTGATCAAGTACAAGGGACTCCAGATCTCTCCCGCGGAGATCGAGGCCGTCCTCGTCGCCAACTCGCGCATCCTCGACGTCGCCGTCATCGGTGTCGCGGACCCCAACCTCCCCGGAAACGAGATCCCTCGCGCCTTTGTGGTCCGCAAGCCGGATGGACCGCCTATCACGACGGAGGAGGTCAAGGGCCTGGTGGCGTCCCAGCTCTCGACGTACAAGCAGCTGAGGGGCGGCGTCGACTTTATCCAGCACATCCCGAGGAACGTGTCAGGGAAGATAATGCGGAGGATGTTGAGGGATGAGTATGCGTCGCGGCCAACGGCGAAGCTGTAGCGGCTTGGATTTACGTAGCTCCGTGTTCCAAGTCCAGTGGAAGAACAATGTAAATATCGATATAAATTATCCATTACAACGTGTATTTGGTCAAATTAGAATCCGCTTCTTACTTGTAATTACACGACCTGGCTCCATCCCCCCGGAAACCTCTTCGCTGTCCCTGTGTGGCGGTAAGGCTTCACGTGGTGGGTTTTTGTGCCGGAGGTAAGTTCCGCCGTGGACTTGTCCGCCATTCTCACTCAGACAGCACGTCGTGCAACGCAAGCCCCCAGTAAATTTGAACGGCCAGGGACGGCATGACGCCGCATCAGCTAATATTGTAAGCAGGATGCTATTGGCGAACGCGATCCCCTCTCCATTGGACATCTCTAACTGGTAGGGCGTCCAGACCGGCGTAATTTGTTCAGGGGTAGGGTAGACAGGCACTTGGACATAACCTTCGAGCATATATTGCACACGACCCCGGACGGGACCCGTTCCTTCCTTTTTATTTATAAACTGCGTATTTCTTTCGTAAAACCCAGACTCTATACCCCACAACCATCCCGACCGCTGCGCTACCCAATCCTCCTTAGGACACGTAGCGGAAGAGCGGCGACTTGTCGCCCATAGCGAGCAGCTCATCTAAACACGGGGTCAGCTTCCGCACCAAGGAAGAGAGAAACGCATAAGAAAAGGATAAAAGCCTACCTTCACTGTACCGAGCTCGGATTTCTTCCTCTGGCACCAGATCTCTCTTCTTGTTGATACTCTGCGTCACGATCCTGAGGATCACAGTAGACGTGATGGCCGCGACGATGATTCCCAGCGACAGCCCATAACCGAGCCAGTAGTTTGGCTCCTGCTCGGCAAGGAAGATGTTGGACCCCACAGTCCCGCCGAGGTTGCCCACCGTCATGAGCACCGCCATGCCCACGGCCCTCTTGAACGACGGCGCGAGATTATTGCCTACCCAGGACACGGTCCCGATGATGGAGGCGTACAGCCCGGCCGTGATCCAGAAGATGAAGAAGTACGTGAGGCCGGGCAGCTTCGGGTGCGGGATGGCCAGCAGGGCAGTGTAGCCGACCATGGCGATGGAGAAGGGGATGACGATGAAGAGCCAGCGGGTGCGGTACTTGTCGGACAGGTACGCGAAGAGCAGCGTCGAGCACGAGCCGAGGAAGTAGGGCGGCACGGTGAGGAGCTGGGCGTTGGCGGCGGAATAGCCCAGCTGGTGGATAATGGTCGGCGCGGAGAAGTTGAAGCCGTAGGTGGCGATGCAGTTGCCCCAGTACATGATGACGGCGAGGTAGATCTTCCAGTCCGTGAGCGCGTCCCGCAGGGCGCCCCAGTCGAACCCGTCCTTGGCCTCCGCCGTGCTCTCCCCGGAGAGGCCCTGGTCGCGCTGCAGCTGCAACCGGATGAACCGCTTCTCCTCGGGCGTCAGGAACGTGGCCTCCTCGGGGGTGTCCGGAAGCGTCCACGGCACGAGGCACCCGCATAGCACGGTGATGATGCCTTCCAGTATGAAGATCCAGCGCCAGCCGCCGAGGCCACCGACGCCGTCCATGTGCTGGATGCCAAAGGCGAGGAGGCCTGAGAAACTCCCGGCTATGGAGGCAGCCGAGTAGAAGATCGCCATGCGCGTCTGGAGCTGCCAGCGGCAGTACCAGGTGGTGACGAGGAAGGTGGCGGCGGGGAAGAAGCCGGCCTCTGTCATTCCCAGGAAGATGCGCGTTACAATGAGGTGTTCGTACGACTTGACGAGGCCTTGCATCGTCATAACCTTGACACATTTTGTGTTAATCGCTTTGTGCTTGTTTTCAGAGCGGGAAAGGAAAAGATGGGGGTTGCCTTACTATTCCCCAAGAGATAACCAGCACAGCGATCCAGCGCGAGGGCTTGGTGAGCTTGAGCACAATGTTGCTCGGCACCTCGAAGAGGCAGTAGGGGAAGAAGAAGACGGTGAGGGCCATGTTATACTGGTGGCCTGTGAGCTTGAGCTCCTCGTTCATGCCGGCGACCTTGGCATTGCCGATGTTGGAGCGGTCGATGAAGGAGAGGATGTAGAGGATCGTGAGCATGGGCAGGAGGCGGTAGTCAACCTTGCGCGCGATCCTCTTGAGCTCTTCGCTGTCGACCTCGGTGTTGATCTTGGGATGGCGGTTAGCGTAAGGGTTGTTCCACTTCCCCCCCTGAAGGACGCGATCGCGGGTTGCTTACCTCCACGTGCGCCTCATGGTCGCTCAGGTCCGCCTTTTCCATCTCCGCGGAAGCGCCGTGCCGCGACCTCAACGAGGAAGGGGATCGCCCAATTCCGCGCATCTTGGTTGTGCTTCGTAGACGGGCTTTCAGGCTCGATCTGAGCTTTACACGAGAAGATGGCGAAAGCCCTTGCAGTTTTCGGGAAAGGGACCAGGACTTGATTCTTTCTAAGTCGCCTCGAGAGCCCCTGGCTCATATACGATTGAGCCGCTCTCCGCAATGCAATCTGGGGTAGGTCGGTATTGCGCCATGCCCAGTCCGGGGTAAAATGTGGAGATGCCCTAGTCCCGTGGATTTACATTTCCGAGAAACACGACACACACTTGGTGGATTACATATTGCTCTTTGCCCTATTCTTGTTTTGGGTCTTCCTTTTTCGGTCTTGCTCCCAACCTAGCATTTTGACCGGGACACATCCACCACTTCCTGCGTTATTAAGTGTAAGCCCCTCCCGGTAGATGTGCCCATGATCCACAAAGCGCGAGCATGACGGCATGAGGGAAAAGCTAGATCACTGCTGGCGACTCCCCCATGCAGTGACGGAGCCCGGAGAGGATTAAACGTGGGCTTACAACCCTCTCATCAGTGGAACCCGGCGAACACAAAACATTGGGAAACCAACGCCACAGAGGGGCTACTCGGAACATCTTGGCGACTCCGTGGGTCCAGAACCTGTACAGCAAGTGATCTGCAAATAAAATGCAGTTCTCCTGCAGGTCGGTAACCGACCGTGGGATTGGGACAGCCTATAGCATGGTCGCTTCGGCTCGTCCCTGCGCATCTTGACCATGATCACTCCCGCTAACGCTGGCCAAGCTTCATCTGTGAGTCTCGGGCCGGGAGAAAGGAGAATGGTATCGGCACTGGAGACAAGCGGCGGTCGAAGCCGCTGGCCTTGAATCCCAGTTGGTCCAGGAGAAAATCACCAAGAGAATAAATTGTAGGCAGGGAATCCCCTCGCTCTTCGCTCTTGCGTCGCAACCCCGGTTGGGGTAGTGGTGGGGGTAGTAGGAACGGCCCTGATCACTAGCGTAGCATCCCTCATGCTGTCGGACGCAGTGTGAGTATCCGTGTCTGTCCGGGTCGTCCGGAGGCGTTCTGGAATGCGGCGTATTGCATATTCCCGACATGCGTATGGCCCAGGGAATGACGCAGGCCGGTGACTGTGTGTGTGTGGAGAAGTGCGGGGAGTGCGGGGAAATACAGTCAGGATTTGGTTGGCCGGGATTTAATTCCGTGAGCGCCCGCCCACAACGGCTTCGTGATCGGCAACTAGAATCGGAGCTTCCGTGGCGATGGTCGGGTTGGCAGCAGGTATCCTTCCGGATGATGGAGCCAGTATCTATCTTCTGAAAGAGTAGTAAGAGGAATGGTAATGGCAATGGCCGACTTCTGCCTGGAGAATGTCGCTATCCGACGCGTGGGGCGGAGCTTGCGGAGCGGATAACCGAAGAACCTCGCTCTGCATTTGGTAACCAGGGGCATGTCCGGGAAGCGGGAGAAGTATGGCTGAGCCTTTAGATAAGATCTGTGCGCGCCGGTATTCCTAATTTGGCAAACGTGGCCCCTGGTGTAGCGGTATAGAACGAGATCGGAATGCCAAAGTGATTCTATACAGTCTTTTCTCAACTCGCCGGTTCTGGCTGCTTCGAAACAGGAGTTAAAAGTGATAAGTTTCCCATTTTTAAGAAGAATGGCTTTGATGATCCGTCTCTGGCCACGAGGTCGATCCGATATGTATCGCGGTGTTCTCTGGTTCTGTGACGCCAAAACGATGGTTCCCTCGTGCCAGCTGAAAGGGCTGCGGCGTGGGTTAGCCACAGACCATGTAGGCGATAGGGTACGGCAGATACTGACACTCACTAGCCTTCCGATAGGCCCCTCTACAGCGTGGCATGTGTGTGTCGGGCACCAGTCGCCGTTGGTGCAAGGTGACGTAGGCGGGCCCGTCATTTGGAAGGATAATCGTACTCGGTTTAGATTTTGAAAAGGTAAACTTCGGGGGAGAAAAGAGCAGGCAACAGATTTTGGCTGGAATGTTAATATAAAGGATCAGAAGCCTCGGTCGGTAAATGCCCGCGCGCGAACGCGCCGCCCGCAATCCCTTTGTTACCGCATTCCACGTCGGCATCGGCGTCGCCGCATCCGGCCACAAGCGTCGTGTAGCGGGCACACGGGACGGAAATTCCGTACGGCCGCCGCAAAATCACAGGGTGGGCGTCATAAACCAAATGCGGGATCGCAGGGGCCTTTCACGGACTCTATTAGTACCCCGTCTTCAACCCCTTCTCCCTGTCCATTCACCCTACCTTTTCATTGATATCTCTATCTATTTTTTAACGACCTTACAGTTCACAGTACCAGGTACGTCCCCATCATCACGGACGTAGCCGGAGCCCCAACGGCTGGAAAAATGTCTCTGCCGGAACGCACTGCATCGGGAGATTCGGTGACGGGATACGAAAATACAAGACAGGATGCGCGGCCGCGTCCTGTCGGCCTGTCACCCCCGGGCAGCCAACCCGCGACTGGGCCTGGTGAGCCCACATCTCCCGGGAACGGCGATCGAGTGGAAGACGTTGGAGGCGAGTGCCTAGAAAAAATGCTCCTAGCATTTGTTCTCCGCGACACAGGGAAGGTTCTAGCGCCCTCTGTCCAGTTTCCGTTCGCCAACGCCGCCAAGGCTGTTTGCAGGAAGGCATCACAGATAGTTGGACTTGGCTCCCGCGACCATGACACGAAAGCCACTTGGCTCAAATTACCCCCCAGTCTTTGCAACCAGTTCTTCTTTGCATCCCTGCGTGAATGCCTGTCCATTTCGATGCCGTCGACCTGCTTCACAGGGGTCATAGCAACCGGTGCACCACGTCAGCACACGTTTGCCAGTCACCTCCTGGCCCAGATTTGCTACCAGCTTCTTACCGACCCTAGGCACCCAAGGTCTATTCCTCTGGATCTTAGCCGCCAGATAATATCAGACATACGTGAGTGCAACTCAAAGTTTATAGAGCGGGATCTATGGAAAGCCTTAGGACAACTATTAGGAGAAGGGGATCCGCATCACCTCATCGTCATTGGATTTACGGGCCACAACACGATATTCGATGACGCTCCTCCCGTTATTGAAGCCTTGGATACGTTTGTTACGTCTACCGACGGGAGGTTGAGGCTATTGATCGTGTATCCTAATGGTCGTTTCTCGAGCGCCAAGGAGGTATCGCTGGGAAAGGAAGTGATGTCTGCGCTACTCGATGACGTCGACTCATGGATCGACGGCTTTCCAAGTTCGAATCCTGATCTCAGAGACACAGAGAAGCAAAAGCATGTATCAGGGGTTGTTAGAAGATATTGCGCGACTCATGGCGACGCCCTGTTGCCCGCCGCGTACATATCCACCCTCCGCGCTCAACGCCAGCTGCACTGGCCACAATTGTTCGCGGACGAGAAGCTCCTCCTGAATGAAAACCCTCATAAGTGGTTGGAATCCGTCGTCGATAAGGTGCCTTGCCGGACGCCACCCGAGACCGCCCGACACATATTGTTCCTCGTTCGGGTTGCCGCTAGGCCGCTCACTCCTCTAGAGATTCAAGAAGCAGCATCGACCAGTCCATTCAATACCCAAGACCACATGAACATTGTCGATGGTAAAGTCGAACCCTTGGCAGGTCTTGTTCGTCAAGAAGGCGGGTACCTACAGCCGTCCCACCCAGCCCTCGGGCACGCACACCCAGAAACGCGGCTGCCTTCAATACCCACATCCCCGGGCCTTGCAGTCACCGCCGACATGCACGCAAAGATGGCTTATATTTGTCTGGAATACCTGGATACGACTCGTTCGAAGTCGGGCAGCGATACCGTTGTCGGCGATGACATTGCCTCAGTCTTGGAGTACCCTTTCCTGGAATATGCTATCGATTTCTGGAGGTGGCATTACAATGAGGCTGGCTCTAAGGCCTCCTATGCTGACCGCTTTGTCAAAAGCTGGCCCCTTTATCGGTTCTGGATGATCATGTGGTCCCGCACGCATCACTTGGCTTTCGAGAAGACCGTGAGCTCCCTCAAAAGCGAAACCGGCTTACACCCACCCACTATGGCTTCTTCATATGAAATCGACCTGAAGACAGCGATTCGGGTTGCTCCTATCGCTGCGTACCTTCTTCCTTTTGTCGAGAACAAGGAATGCGTAGCAATATACGTTGCTCTCTTGCCGTATGAAGGCGAAGACGGCACTGAGCACGTGGCGCAAGAGTGGTGGGAAAAAAGGCTATCGCCCGCGCTCAGTAGTCCCGAGATCTCGAAACTCCTTAGGGAAACGAAGGAAAGCAATTTTAGGAGAATGACGTAGATATGAATTCGCTCTATTCTGTACATAGTCTAGTGAGTCTGTGTATACCAATTGGGTCATTACCTTCAATTTCGATGATCAGGCCTTGCCTAGTCAAGTGAGGATAGAGATATCGTGCTAGACGGTGTGATCCCTAACGCCGATTTGAATCTGTCGTGGGTGCTAGCTAGTCTCACTTTGCACGAAAATTATCCACGGGGCGTCTCACTTTCGAATAAGATTATACCCCAGCGTCACCAGTGCCAGCTTAAAGTTCGGATTGTTAAACATTCTCCTTGTCTGGAACTATTACGGGGTAGCAAGGGCTGAGAGATGATAGAGGCGGCCGCCGAGTGGGTTATACGTTAGTGTATTCCCGGGTTCAATACGCCCAGCCGGTATTCTGGGGAATTTGTAATATCGTTGAGAATAGCGGCGTCGTTTGCTGAAATACGAGTCGGAGCAGAATGGCGGGAAGCCGGCGGTTCGGAGTCAGCGCTAAGCCCCACTTAAAATGGCGTCTCAAGTCCGTTCCGGCCTTTCCTGCATTCCCCTCAAGAACCCTCAATCCGCACCGCCCCAAATGCATCCTGCCGTGTTCACGTACACCGACGCGCCGACTGGTCTTCTCGACCTCCTCTCGGCGCATCTCCCCTTCTCACTGCCCCTCTTCCGTCGCCTCCAGTTCACAGAACGCAAGGGCGGTATTTCGGCAACCTCGAGGATAGTGTTCGCGTCCGAAGGTGGTAAGGAGCCACGGGATGTGGAGCCGGGAGGCGAGATCGACTTCGCGGCGGCGTATGTCGACCCCGCCGCGGGTCCGGAGACGCAGGTGTGGGTTTACTCCACCCTCGAGGACGGCGAGCTCCCTCCAGACGGTGCAGAGGTAGCCGCGCGACTGATCGCGTCCGTTGTTGACCGGGTTCGGAGTATCGGCCGCGAATACGATGGAGACCTGGCGTATCCTGGTGGGTTACTCGTCGGTACCCTTCATGCCTCAGTCCAACAAGCCATGGATGTTGCAGGTATCGGCTTTAAGCTACGCTCTCGATACGGCTACGACAAGTGGCTGTTCAGGGCAAATGAGCTGTCCGCTCCCCGTCATGATCTACCCGACGGCATGTACTGGTCTGTCGCCACTCGGGAGGACTGTGAGGTGGTGATCTCGAGAAATGACCTTCCCCGTCAAGCGTACTGCTCCACCTCCTTCTACTGCGCCGTCTTGTTGCTCACGGTTCTGGAAGGGATACTTTTATTCACTTACCCAGTGAAGTTATAAAACTTGCAGACGGGACACCAATTGCGTGGGCCTTCCTCGGTAAGAAAAGTCGGAACAAGTAGCCGGGAGTAGAGCCGGGAGCTGACGCCGGACGAAAGGCCTCGATGGTTCGCTTACGAGTTTACACTGCGAGGTACGCCCACAGAGGCTTCGTATTGACGAATAGAGCTAACTATGGTGTAGGAGGCATATCGCGGCCGGGGCTTCGCCAAGGCGGTCGCGGTACGATTATTTACGAGCCAAGAAGAGACTTTTGGCGGTGACGGCTGGTGCTCCGCGGACGTCTCTCCCGACAACGCGAGCAGCATGGCCGTCTGCAAGAGCCTCGGCGGGAAGCTCACTTGGCATATAGACTGGTACGCACATCATGAAATACGGGGGAAATTGTCCAAGAACTAATCCATCCGACAGGGTTTTGCTTCACGTTTAGATATCCCCTACGCTTACACCATAGCAGTGTATAGGTGTAGAGTGCCTGGCTGATTTAATTCTGGTTTGATTATATAGATTGTGGTATAATACTTCCACTATAACGATACTGTTATGCAACCAATTTTTGTCCTGGACTAAAGGTATTAAATCCTACCTAAAAATAAAAGGCAAACCTAAAGCCTTGTTGCTGAAGCTAGCGATTTTGGGTAGGCGTGTTTAACTCCCTGCTATCCTTAGCTGTCTTCACGCTTTTCCACTCCATAAAGACAGCGCCAATAACAGTCAAGCATGACATGATCAGTGCAACCTGGAAGGTGTCCTGCAGCGCCTCGTTGTACGCCCCAATGACGGCATCAAGAAACCGTTCCGGCACGATATCTCGGAAGGCCAGAGCCCCGGCACGGGCAACAGCGGAAGAGTCAACACCGGGGAGGTTCAGTTCGGAAACATAGCGTAGGAGTCGTTCGTTGAGCACATTGTTGCCCGCGCTGAGAAGCACGGCCGGGCCGAAGTTCTGGAAGAAGATCGTGATGGCGAGGCCGGTTGGGACGTCTTCCAAGGGAAGCACTGCCTGGGCGGCGATCTGCGGGAGCTGGTAGGCGCAGCCGACTCCGAAGCCGTACAATATCTGGTAGCCGATCCACTTTCCTGTAGCGGTATAGGGGGTAAGGGTCGTCAAAAGACCCGCCGCGATGCAAATGAAGACGATACAAGCGTAGACAAATGGCATGTACCAGCCGAAGGTACTGACCAATCCACCAACCAGGATAAGGCTCACCACGTTAGAGAGAATGAGAGGGATGCTAGCGATGCCCGACCCTAGTGCCGTTCTACCCGTTACAGCTTGGAAATAAATGGGGAGGAAGTATATCAGGATGAAGAAGCCGGAAGATAGACAGAAGGTGAAAAGACTGGAAGACCAAATTGTCCGCTGAAGTCCAACACGGGGAGGAACTAGTTTGGGTTAGCATTATGTCAAAGGTCAAAGTCGAACAGCTGCAATTCGAAGCTTACTAGTTGCACTCTCCCCAAGCCACCACTGGACAATAACAAAGCCGACGAGCGCAATAGGGAACACCACGAACAGTGCAATGATGCGCCCACTATTCCATGGCTCGCCCGCGCCACCGTACTATTAAGAGGTTAGCTGGAAAGAATGGTTCAACGGAATCACGATGTTAGCGTACCTCCAGGGCGATGAGGCAACAGGTGATGGCGCCCACGAAGAGCAAGAGACCAAGAGGATCAAGGCTCCAGAGAAACCCCAGAGCGCTCTGTGATTTCAGGGGTTTCCTACTAGCATTGAGATGTAGGAAATATAGAAGAAGGACTGCAGTCAGAGCGCTGTATGTTTACATGATCAGTCAGTCATTCCGTCTGTGGTTGATCCAAGGGGACGCTGGTCATACTCACCCAATTGGAAGATTAATGTAGAAGCACCACCTCCAGGTTACGTGGTCGGTGAATGCACCTCCAAGCTAACTCGCCTCTGCTTTTAGTCGAGTTCAAAGGCAGCTCTCGGTTTCGGGAGATATGCTTACAAGGGGCCCAACGACGGAAGCAATGCCAAACATGCCACCGACGATGCTATTGTAGATCGGCCGCTTCTCCATGGGGGTTGAATGGGCGATGATGACCAGTGAACCGCTAAAAACACCTGCAGATCCCACACCAGCGATGGCTCGCTGAATTTGCGAATGTTAGCCTCTCCTGCTTCTGTATAGATAGGACTTGTCATAATAGCAGAACCTACCCCTATAATCAACGCTGCCGAGGTCGGAGCAGCACCGCAGATGGCAGATCCCACCTCGAAAATTAACAGGGCCGAGAGAAAGACCCATTTCGGGTTGAACACCCTGTAGAGCTTTCCAAATGGAAGTTGAAATGCTACAGCATTTCGGAGTATCAACAGCAGCAATCCAAACTGGGAGGGTTAATGCTAGGCATAAGAATTTACTTACAGCATGTTGTAAGAAGGTAGGCTACGAGATGTTGCTGTTAGGGCTGCTACACAGGGCGGATCATCATGACCTAGGAAGGCATAGCACTTACAAGACCCGTACCATCCAATATCGCTGAGACTATTGAATTCGTTCGTGATTTGAGGGATGGCGGTTGCGATGATGGTATTGTCCAACGCGACGCACAGGGTGGCGATGCATAGCGCGAACATGCAGAGGGAGAGAGCGAAGCCGGACAGGTGTGAAGACTGGGCGTGGATATTGGATGGGGCCTCTGAAGGTTCTGATGCCGGCGTCTTCTCTTCCCCGGGCCCGGAAGACTCACCACCAGAGCGCAAGGGCGTGTTGTTTTCCGACATGCTGAGGCTACTTTGGAACCGGAAGGTCAGATGTGAATGATGTCTATGTTAGAGGAGAGACTGGGTTGTAAGGTATAAGTGGATTATTCTCCTCTGCTGGACGGAAGAGAAGCTGGATCGAGATATTGATATACCAACGTGTCTGTGAAAAGGCCAAGCATTACCATTCCCGGCTTGGTAATACAGAGGACAAACGCATTCCTCCGAAGATCCAGCTGCAGGCGTGGTAGCGAGGCTACCCAAATGCAGCCTCTACTTTCTTTACTAATTCGTGCCTGCTCGGGAACCGAAAGTCGGCCCCAATTGGCTGGGTTTCAAACACTTCACCCCATTGGCTACCTAGGCATTGACGGGCATCAAAGGATCAATGCTATTGGCTAGGGCCTGCCGGGCCTCCCTGCCGTCCCGGCGTCCACCAACGGACAAGGGTGAAATAATTTGAGAAGTGAGCGATGTTAATCTAGTTTTAAGTCGCAGCCAGCATAGACAAGGCCCTGTCCGATGTCTTGATCGCTCAGCAGAGAGTAGATTTCCAAGTCTTGTGCAAACACTGATGATAGTAATTGACAACGCCGCAGAAATATGTTCCGGGTAGAGAATTAGGTAGGTACAGTATATATTCTATGCGCTGCTACTAGAAATGAGTACGATCATCATATCACGCCAACTTGTTAAACGTCCATGCCCTCTGTCAGCTCTTTGATTGCAGACCTCAAGATCCGGACCGTGCCAGAGTGCTCCGCCCGAAGCCATGCACTTAGACTCGCGCACAGACCTTCCACACCGTCCGCAGGAGACTGCGAGGCGAAGAGGTCAATCAAGCCGCCTGCCCTGTTAAGCTCGTGGCCGATCAACAGGTTTTTGAAGGCGAACTGCACACAGGGCTCCTCTATGTTGAATTTGCCTAGCGAAAAGGGTAATTGTGTAATTTCGTCAGAAATCCCGCTCGTACATGTCTTTGCGTTACTAGTGCCGAGGGTGGTAGCAGATGCCGGCGTCGAAGAAGAAGATGGCGGCGAGTTCCCCCCGGATGTCGTTGGTGCTGGTGCTGCTGGGCCGCTTGGTACGGTATGAGCGCACCCGGCGGCCTGTCGATACAACTCCAGTATTCGGGAGATGATGGATGAATGAAGCATGACCAGATATGGTGGCCTGCGACAAGAACATTCGAGAAGACCCGTAAGGCGGTCGATAGCAGTCCTATTGGCCTGCAGCACCTGGTCCAAATGCGCCAAGATGGTATCTGCGTTCACGCTGGAGAGAGACGGCGCCGCAGTCAAATCCTTGAAAACTTCATGCGACTCCAGATGGCAGTCGTGTTCGGCAGAAACCGACGGCGTCGCCGGGCAGAAGCCTTGGTCCAGTTCAGCTGTAGACGTAGCCGGCGAAAGATTTAGATCTAACCCCAGGTCATCCCAGTCGTTGCGAGACAATGACGGGCACTCGGGAATAAGGAATGGGGTCTCGAGTGAGTTATGGTCGTCAATGCCGTTAAAGGTGATGGCAGGCGACATTGGGATGTCAGTCATTATCAAATCTGAGAGTTGGACGCTCGACGGTGGACCAAGATAATCCGGCGATTTGGGACGTAGGATTCCAGTGTCCTGGGTGTCGTTTTTCGCTGTCGGCATCGTCGTGGGCGTACATTTTCCATACGCCAGTCTTTTCCGCGGCGGCTTGCCAGTCTTGCGCGATGCCCCGTAGACACACTTTAAGCTCATGGCAGCGCAGCGACAGCATTGAGGTCGGCCACGATCGCATTTCACCTTAGCAGTGCCACAGGCATTACAAGATGATCGTAAGCGCTCTGTCTGAGGTGGTAAAGTGGCCTCTTGTTGGGAGGTCATAATGAACGGCCTACTCCTGTCTGGACGAGGATTGGATAGGATCGGTATTCCGTAAGAATGGCCCAATTATCCGGGTATGCTTTCTGGTGGGCAACTCTGGAAGCTAGTAGGGAGCAGTATGTTGCTGTTTCGGCTGCTGCTGCTTTTAGGGGAGTTACCCCATTTTAAAGGGGGCCGATATTCCGACTGGGGTGACCTATAATTAGTCATCAACTGACACCTGACTTCTTCCCTACGCTTACACCATAGCGGCAGCCGCCGTTCGTTTCTGCCCATCTGGTAGTCACGAACATTGCTATTGTCTGTCATAGTTTCAACAGGTATGCGAAATCATGCTCATATCCAATTATTCGCTTTTCCCCGTTCCCTCCAGGGGTGCATCCACGGTGCTTGTCAGCCTTTGGCGCGTTTGGGTGAGGGAGGGAACCCATGAAATCTCACACCCGGATGCGCCCGTTCAGCAGACGCCCGCCAGATAGCCCGCGTCTATCCCTTGCATGTGCCGTGTGTTCGAATCGCCGCATCCGTCGCTTGTGGACGGATGCGGCCAAGTTTGGGGATGTCCCGCGTCTTTTGGTTTTCGTGCCCTGGGCCTCGCCATGCTTGACCCTTATCACACCTTCCACCTGTTTATTCGGCGATGTCTGAGCACCTGGGCGATACGCCTGACCAATACTCTGACGACTACGACGACGAAAGTCAAGATGAGTGGTCCGTGAACCTCTCTGACGACTACGGCGATTTCTCCGACGACTCCGACAGCCCCGTGTCATCCAGTAGCCCCTCCACGCGTGGGGGAACAAGCGTAAAACTCGCCTCAATCGATGAAGTCCTCCTGGCCTTTATTCAAAACGATGCCGGGAACGTCCCCTCGCCTTCGACTCGCTTTCCATTCGACAATGTCGCTAAAGCCGTCTGCGACAACCTTTCCCTTGCCGAGAGCCTTTCCTTACGGTGGCCGAACGACAAAACGACATTTCTGAACGTACCCTCCGGTATATCGCATTCGCAGTTTTTTGCATCGTTAATCGATACACTCTCTACATCGTTACAGGACGACTGTCGCGTTACTGGAATACTTCCAGGCCGAGGTCCCCAGGAACAGGCATCTGTGACGTACGTCCTGGCCCAACTCTGCTTCCGACTCCTTACAGAGCTGGGTGACATCACATTTCTTCCGTGCCTTGACGACGATACCCGGCTAGCCCTTCGAACGTACAACTCGGATTACACCCAAACGGTGCTCTGGACATCGCTGAGGTGGTTGCTAACCGAAGGCCCGGATCAGCCGCGAACCATCGTGTTCGGATTCTTACATGACAAAATTTTGTCCCCACCGATTCTATCCTTTGTCCGCAACCTGGAAACACTGACGCGGCACACCAAAAGGCGCCTCCAGTTTTGGGTTGTACAGCCCGACAGCGCCGACCAGATGAAGATTGGGCCGGTTCGTTCAAACGAAAAACCCATCGCACGTCCATGGCTGAAGCTGGCTCTATTCAAAGATTTTGACTCATGGACCGACCAAGCTTTGGACTCGAGACCCTGTTTACGGGAGACAAGGCAGGAAATTCTGAACGCCCTCACGCGTCACTATGAAACGCACGAAGATTCCCTGGTGCCGGTCGCTTATTTATCCGACCTGTGCGTTCGCTCGCACTTGAGTAGACGACAACTCACCTTGGAGATCGAACTCCTTGTCTCCCCGGAGAGATTTGCGTGGCTAGGATCCATCATCCCTACAAGCCCAACCTGGAATGGCTTCGACGGAAGCAATGGGCGACGCCTTCGACCATTTTGTCTCTAGTCTGTGTTTCTGCGAGGCCTCTTACTATCAAAGAGCTTGCAGTTGCGGTCGCGGTCGTTCAGTCTCCACCTGGGTTCGCGGTCGTTGATGACACCACTCCCCTCGACATCGGGTACGACTTGCGTGTGACATTGGCAGGTCTTGTCAATGAGCAGGACGGGTACGTGCGGTTATCTCATCCTGCTCTCAGCCAAACCTGTCACGACGGTCAGCCAGTTCTAGGATGCAAGTTGCTTTGTCTCCCCGCCAAACTTGAGCTGGAATCTGGCTCAAAATCGCCACAGGGCCTCGTTTCAGTGAATAATGACCCTCTTCACATAGCGGGCAGGGGCGGCGAAACTCCCTGACAGGTCGCCGCCAAATGCCCGCGCGAACAAATGCTCGACATCCTGCTCCACGGGGAGCCGTATTCCCCCCCGGATAAAGACAATCTGCTTCATATTGCCGCCAAGTTCGGACGGGCCTATGCCGTGTACATTCTGCACAAACACGGCGCGTCTATCAACCCGGCCGTCAGAAGGACCAACTCCACGGCACTCCATCTTGCCAGCTCAGAAGGCCATATAGCGGTTGTCAGGTCCCTGTTACGCAGGGACGTCAACGTATCATCCACTGATCGTGCTGGGAACAGCGCCATAGCGGTGGCCGCCCAGCAGGGGCACGGCGCCGTGGTCCGGCTTTTATTGAAGACCTCTCCGAGATAAGAGCACCTCAATGACGCCCTATGGGGGGCTACAACGTGCCAGGACATCACGACCATGCAGGACCTCCTTCGTTCCGGCGCAGACAGGAACTGCACCCGGGACGACGGACTATCACTTCTACATCTTGCTGCATCTCGGGGCTTGGAGGACGCCGTCCGTATCCTTTTACTGTGGAAAGCCAAGGCAACGACTGAGCATCTGTCCCACCATCTGGCAGTGGACTACGCCTGTGATAACGGCCACGTCAACATCACGAAAATGCTAATGAGGCGGCACCGTGGACTGTTATGCCAACCCGTGACGCACCTACCCCGCTTCAACGAGCCGCGCTTGCGAATAATAGCAAGGTCGTGTCGATGTTTCTAGACATGGGAATCCCACTTAACCCGAATTACCGTCCTCATGGCAATATCATGGAACACCTGATCCGGATACAAGGCGCAAGCACGATCAAACTCCTCCTACGCAGAATAAGCGACCCGAACCTCGTTGGGAAATACGCCCATGATTCTCTTCGGGCCGATGCCACTAGGATCCTCCCACTTTTCCTGCGACACGGCGTCGGCAGTATTGATACGGAAAGCGCCAAGCTCGGGTTTGGGACGGCGTTGCAAGAGTGCGCGTACCATGGCAATTTGAAGATGGCGAAGGTGCTCATGGCTCATCAGCCGAACGTCGATGTCAACGCAGAACGGGGCCAGTACCACACGGCCCTCATCGCCTCGGTATGCCGGCAGGACGGCCCACGCAAGGCCCACCTTGACAGACGATGCAAGATGATAAGGTACCTGCTAAGTAAAGGCGCGGTCCGAGCCGTGTCGGGCGGGTGGTACGGTACGATGCTGAACGCCGCCGCCGCTTGTGGAACTACAGAACTGCTGAAGTTCCTAACAGGCGACGAAGTCAGGCTCCCAGTGAGGTGGATTGATGACGAGGGCCGGATGGCAGCCCACATGGCTAGCATCTCCCTTTATGAGCCTAGGGAGAAGCTGACGGAGCTTTGCAAGAGCACTTCCACCAAATCTTTGCTCCGTAGGTGGAAAGACTTCCAGGGTCGAACAGCACTCCATTTCGCTTGCGGCCACGGAAACCTTTCGGCCATGCAGTATTTGTTGAGGACGAAGACATTGCGGCAGGATCACCTTCATACGCCGGATATAGACGGCTGGTCGCCTCTGCATTGGGCTTGTAGGAAAGAGGATACTATGGCGGTCAATTACCTGGTCCGTCGGATAGGGGCTGACACGATCGCCAAGACCAACGACGGCTGGACCCCGTTGGACGTGGCTTTGTTTCGCGGAAACGAGGCAGTTTATAGGGCTCTGGAGGGCAAAAGGACCGAACAAACCGGCCCGGGGGGAGGCGGTCCCAGCGAGGACTGTTCGGTTGAGCAGGGGCTGAATAGCCCGGCAACGCCTTCCACGGACGGAACGGTGGGGCGGGACCAATACGGAGGGGGAACCTCGACCGAGGAGAAGCCTGAGCCGGATAAGAATGGACCGTCGAAGGAGGAGGGGGGGTCTGGCGCAGAAAGGCCTCCGATAAAGCCAGGGGTCAAGCACAACAAAAAGTGCTTAAGCTTCTTCCTGGTAAGTCCTGTTTGCCCCCGTAGATTTCTCGAGCACGCTGACACTCCACGCCTGTGTTAGAAAGTCGTTGGGTTTCTGTGGGCCTGCGACTCTTGTGAGGACCTGCACCTCTGTTTCAAGTGCTATAAGAATTTCAAAGGCGCATCATGGCACTTCTCCCACGAGTTTACTCGCGTTGGCATAAATGAATGAGAAGGGTTTTCGCGCGGGGGAGTATACTGTTTTGTTGCACGTGGCGGTCGAGGGATCGGTTAGATTTACCCAGATAGCCACATTACTGGGAGCTTTTCGAATTATCAAGCATTGCCAGTTTACAATAATGTGACAAATTCGCCCCTAGGGACTAGGTCTTATCTGTATGATGCTTCAACGCGGTCAAGCACACATCGTGGTCATTGGCCTGTCCCTGTTTGCTTCAAATATTCGATACACATTACAAGGAGGATGAAAGATACAGGATAAGAATCAACGGTGTTAGACTTTCCGACGAGACAGAAATATATACCTAGAGAGTGTACTTGAACAGAGGGCTCTTGTCACCCATCTTCAACAGCTGGTCCTGCGTGTACGTCTCGCGGACCTCCTCTGGCGACATCTCGGCCTTCTTCTTGTTGCCCCACTTGTAGGCCACCTCCGCAACCAGGGCCGCGACGAGCCCGCTCAGACCAAACGCTAAGCTGAGGCCAAAGCCGATGTTGTACTCCGGCGCGTTGGACTCGAAGAACATGTAGCTCCCCATGATGCCGCCTATGTTCCCTACGCAGATGTTCAGCGCCAGGCCGACGGCGCGGCGCGAGGACGGGGCCAGGTTGTTGCCGACCCACGACGTGGCGGCCGGCATGGCCGGGTAGATGCCCACGCAGGCGATGACCACGGCGGTGTACGAGGCGCCGAGCCGATTCTCGAAGTCGCCCTGCAGGCTGAGCATGACGCTGAAGCCGACGACGACCAGGGTGAAGGGGATGACCACGAAGGGCATGCGCCAGTAGAAGTGGTCCGAGATGGTGGAGAAGACGATGGAGGAGATGGCGCCGGCGATGTAGGGGGGGACGGACATTAGCTGGGCCTGGGTGTTGCCGAAGCCCATGGCGCTGGTGATGGTCGGGAGGTTGAACTTGGTGCCTTGAGAGAGATTAGCATTGGTCCATAACACAAGAACATCTCACGATGTGGTTGTTCTGGTGGTCGATAACTAACCGTAGGTCATGGCGGACTGGCAGAATTGGATATAGGCGATCAGCCACATCCTCCAATTCAACAGGCAAGCCTTCAGATCCGTCCAAAAATGGTTCTCCTTCTCGCCCTCGAAGCGGCCGCCCTGCTTGATAAACTCCTGCAGCTCCAGGAACCGAACCTCGTCCGGATCGAGCCACTTGGCCAGCCGGGGCGTGTCCACCAGCAGGAAGAAAGTCGCGCCGCCGAGGAGGACGGTCGCGATGCCCTCGATAATAAAGATCCACCGCCAACCCTCGTAGCCTCCGACGCCGTCCATCTTGGCAATGCCCGCGGCCAGCAGGCCGGAGAAGGCGCCGGACAGGGAGCTGGCGCAGTAGAACCACGAGACGCGCGAGGCGAGGTCCTTGGGCATGTACCAGAACGTGCACAGGTAGACCGCGCCGGGGAAGAACCCGGCCTCGAACACGCCCAGGAGTATGCGTACCGCGAGCAGCCCGCCAAAGTTCTGCACTACGCCGTGAAAAGTCAAGACCACGCCCCAGCAGGTGACGAGGACGCCCATGTAGATAGATGGACGGGCGAAGCGCTTCAGCAGCATGTTGGAGGGGACCTCGAGGAGGATGTACGGGATGAAGAACAGCGAGAGGACAACGTTCCACTGCACGCCGTCCATGCCCAGGTCGGCCTCGATTCCCTCGATTCGCGTGTTGCCGATATTGGAGCGGTCAAGATGCGAGATTAGGTAAAGGGTCGCGAGCATGGGCGTCAGGCGGAGGTCGACCTTGCGGGTGGTCCGTTGCCGTTGCTCAGGCGTGAAGTTTGTGTAGAAGTCCACGTCGTCGTCAGAGAGACCGAGAACGTAGAACCCTTCGACATTGCGCGCGTCCGGGCCCTTTTGCGGGCCGTTCTCATCGGCGAGGTCGTGGTTTACATCGTCGGTGAGGATGATGTCGGGCTTGTCGCGGGAGTTGGCCATGTTGTGCGTTGTTTGTAGGCGAGAGTTGGCCCCCTGCCTTGTCGCGTGGTGGTCGTCGTCAGGACGTGTCGTGAGTATTCTAGTAGGGCGTGCTGGTGTAGGAGAGTAGATGATGGCGTAAATGTGTGGCGAGAAGGGGTTATATGACCCCGCCTTCTTATTGATCGACCCCAAGGTCTACTATATTCTCCCCTGAGATGTGTGATGCTAGACTGTAGAATGCCAAGATTGTCGTGGATTGGTTAGGACACCGAAGTGCTCACCTCCGCCCCTCTTTCCTTGAAGCGGGGTGGTGGCGACGTGCGGATGCTCCAGGTCACTACTGTGGGCCGGCGCGATGATCCTTCCGCTCTTGTCGTGGGGAATGGTGTATTCGTGCAGTGTTGGCGGATCATAAATCCGACGCTTCGCTAATGATGCATGCGTTGTGTTGTTAGCGCGCAACGGAACGGTGAAAAGACGGAGTTGTCCGAGGCTCGGCGAATGCATGGCAGACGGCAGTAGAGTTGAGAGGCTCTCCGACCATGTACGAAAGGCCGGCCCGAAAACACTCACAACCAAAATGAGCTTCTCTGACATCTGCCCAGAGGTACGCGATGGGCAACGGATAAATATCCGTTAGTCGGATTCATACAAGATATATGCCAATGGCCTCCACCATCCAAGCACTGCCGAACTCCCGCGCCATGCATCCTTGTCGATCGCTGAGATGCTCGGGGTGTACGTGGGGAGTTTCGTGGAGATATGCGAGGAGACGCCTTGGCGAACCTGGGGTTTTTGCTTGCTTAAACTGAATTTTCGGCAAGCTCAAACTACGCGAGCCAGGTTTTCGGAGACCGAGTGCTCCACACAGCTCCCGGACGGAGAGAGCGCCGGCGAGCATGCCGGCGACGACAACGGACAATTCGCCATAATAGGAAGCCCGCCCCGAGTAACCCCGCGATAGTTTCCATCTACCGAACCCCGGAGACCTCGAACGTCGCTGCGGATAGGGTTGCAACGGACGCGAGCGTGCACGCGGCGCAGGGAAACACAACACTGGTGACGGTGGAAAGGTCATGCAGTCGTTTCAGTGGGATGCTCGGGCTTTCGGGCGCGGTCCAGTGGTGCCATTCAATGCGCTTACCCTCGCGGTACCGGTTCAGACAACGTGAAGAAATGGCATTTAGAAGATATGTGGATCAAATCGAGGGGTACGGTTGGTTGTCCATAAAGTAGCATACAGAAAAGTAGAGATTGTATCTCGTAGACCCTATTTCTCGAGTTCAGCTCTTAAGAGCCTTAAGTGCATACACACTCACACCCTCTCTCCTTCCCCCCTTCCTCCTCTTTGGTCTTATATATCCACCAGAACGCCTCCAGTTTCACCGTGTTCAACCCGGGCCCCAGCCGCAACTTTTCGCGCTTCCGGTCCACGCAATGTAGTGGCGGCAAGCGAAGGGAGGCCTTCCCACCCCGGCGGCTGCCCAATTCCGCTGGCCGGTCTTCCGGCGGTGCTTCGCAGGGCCTAAACCCGCATATACCGGCCACCATGCGCGTATTATAGGTCGCGAGAATGGTCCCGTCGCTCGTCTTCTCCCGCACCGTCACCGGCACGGACGCGACGGCCGGGATGAGCTCGTCTTCCAGGTGCATCCTGGGGTAATACACCCCGTCAAGTACCGCCGAGTCGTTCCTGGGAATCTCCGGGCGGATCCGATCGTCGAGCAAGACGTCGTCGCGGACCTTTCCGTCGTGGTTCCACAGGAAGAGGCCCGTGACCCAGCCCGTGACGGACGGGTACGGCTTCGCGCCGCTCATGTTGCTCGGCCCGTGCGGGGAGACCATGGCCTTCCAGAACTTGACCACGGACTTCGAGCCCGGGTCGTCGAAGGAGGCCACGATGTTCTTGAATATGGGGGCCAGGAATCCGTGGTACCTTTTCGACTCGTCGCCCCATGCCAGGAGTTGGGGGAGGCGGGCCTGCAGCTTCGCCCAATCCTCGCGCTCGCCGAGCAGCGTTACCTCCGGGATCGCGCAGTCGCAGCAGTCGAAGAAGTACTCGAAATACTTCTGCATGGCACCCATGAACAGGACCGCCGCGACGGTCCTGTCCTCGTGGGTGGTGGTGCTGAAGTCCGGCAGGATCCAGTCCTTCAACGCGGGGTCCTTGACGTTCTCGCCAATCTTGTTGGCCATCGCGTCGGCGAACAGCGCGTAGTCGACAGTATGGATGGTGCCCACCTGCTCGACCTCGAGCCCCCTCTTGCCTTCATGTGCCACGAAGTGTGAGCGCAGGGCCTCGGAGTTGGCGGTGATATAGAAGCTCAGCTGCGAGATGATAGCGAACCAGAAATCGTCCGGGCGGAGGATCAGGTTGTAGTGGTTGTTCCACGCCTCAACGACGGCATGGATGAGGCCATTTGGCGACGCGGCTATGGCTTCGGGTGATTGGGTTGAGGACGATGAGCAGGCCCAGATCCGGCCGCACTTGGCCGCCTCGTCGGGGTCCACCGCTTGGAGGATCTCGCTGGGGTCGGACGTGAGTTTCACTGAGGACGGGGGCTTCCATGTCTCCGCTTTGAAATTGCAAGTCCTGATGGTGACCGGCATGTTGGTGGCGATGGCACTGTCCTTGGATACGGGAGGATGGAAGGTCGAACGAGGGGAATTACTCTCGGAAGGAATGGCTTCCCCGCTTTTACATTCGCTGCTGCCTGGCATCGAATCTCACTCGGACTATGACTCCGACAGTAGCCAAGTCGCCAAGAGTATTCGCGCGAGTATTGGCAGCGCAGTCACATCGATGCCATTTTTCGGTCCGGAAGGAATCTTATAATAGGTTTGTCTAGGGCACTCGTGAAACAGTCACCGTTTGAACCGAAGACTAGCCAAGAACAATGACCACGCCGTAGCTTTGAGCATGTCCCTATTGGACGTAGGTTCCAAGGCCGCGTACACAGACGACGCGTACCACGAGCTCCGCGCGTCTTCAATATGCCTCTCCTAGAGAATCTCCTCCTCCCCAGGCAGGATAACCCCGTCCAGAACCGCATGCCCGTGCGCCCTCGCAATGAACCCGTAGTGCGGGTTATAAACATCCATCCACGGCAAAATCTCCCTACCGCCCGGCGTGTCCGTCCACGAGCGCATGAGCTCCATCACAATCGAGACCAGGGTCATGATCTGCACACCGGCGTCGGCCATGCGCTGGTTGGCGATGTCGCGCGTGAAGGTGGACAGCGTGCCGGATGCCTCGGCGTTGGCCCAGACGCCGTAGCCTGCCTCGCGGAGTGAGAGCGCTAGGAACGCAGTGCCTTGCACGTTTGTGGTGAGTCTCGAGGGCGGGGCTTCACCTCGGCGGCGGAGATAAATGGTACTTACAAACGTCTGTCGTGATGCCGGCGATGATCACCTGGGACTTGCCCGTGGCCCTCACGATCTCACGAAACTCCTCGTTATCCCAGTGGTTCACGTCTCCCTGACTGTTAAATATCGTGGCGTTGGGGTGCATGGCTAGTATCTCCTTGGGGACAACGCCGTTGGGTCCGGCGGGGGCGCTCGTCGTGATGATCACGGGGAGATCGAAAACCTCGGCGACCGCGCTGTGGGCCAGGATGTTGGCCTTATAGAGAGCGGTGTTCCAGTCCTTGACCATGTTGATGAGACCTTCTTGGAAATCGACCATGAGGAGGACCTGGAAGTGGGAGTTAGCATCCCTAAGAAATGTCGACACACTAAATGGGGTCAAGACCGACCGCGTCCGTCTTGTCTAGACGCTCATATGTCGGCCCTGGCGTCAGCTTCTTGTGAGGTTGGCCATCGCCTTGTCCGGAAACCAGGTCGAGGGCGAATGCCAGGAGGAACGCGAAAAGTGTATTGAGTCTCATCGTGCGAGGTCCTAGATATAACGGCGTGGTATAGTCAGGGAGAAGGGGACCTGTTTCTATGGATAGACGAGCAAGGGCGATATGGGCTACCTGTCCCTCCGCCCGACAGCTGTGGGCGGACTTATATGCTTTCTTATCGCTCGGACTTTGGATGTATTTACACCGGGTAGTGATCTTCAGTGAGGGCAGCTTAAGGTGGTACACTTCCGAGAGAGGCGCCTTTGAGGACAAGCTCAGTGGTGAGATTTTGGAGGCGCTGCGGGCCGGACGCATTTGTGCAACCGAACAAACGAGATGACGAGAATATCGTCCCTTGGGATCGGAAGTTCCCTAATTGCAAGTGTCCCGGGTGGCTTGCTCAGCTGTGCTCCGGTAAGCCACGGCGGGACTCCGTCGGGGGATCATGAGGGAACACGCCAGCAGCCCGGGGCAATGGTGCAGGATGCTGGGTGTCTTCCCCAATTCGACGATCGGGTGTGGCACGCTATGGGGCGACCTGAACCGCCACTGAACGATCTCATTGCTCGGCGATAAGTAGAAATAAATCACCAGTGTTATTTCAGCTGTGAGAAAATGCCGTCCCTTTACCAGGTCAAGTTTTCAGGGCAGGACTCATCATCACTCGGTGTCTTACATTTTCACACGACAATTGAATACAAGGTGACTTTCAGCACAAATATCTTGCGCGGAATATGCTCATTTACATTTCATTATCCTCGATGGAAACCTTAAAAAATCGCTAAACCCATAATCTACCTCCTGCTACCCGCCTCGTCCGCGGTCTCTATCGCGCTGGGGGGCGGCACCTCGTTCTGCGCCGCCTGGTACTCCCGGGGCTTGGGCGTGTAGTACTCCGAGCCGGGGTACTTCTCGCCGCCGGGGCCCGGCGGGTTCTTGCCGACATTGTGGCGCGCGGCGTCCATGCCCTCCTCGAGCTTTCCCTTCCGCGGCAGGTCGGTGTTGCCGATCTGCTGGGGGTAGCCGGGGCCCTCGACGTCGTAGTCGTTGCGGCCTCCCCTCTGCGCCAGCTTGTCCTCGGGGCCGCCGACGCCCTCGTACTCCTTGCCGGTGGCTTGCCTGTTCGGAAAACGTTAGAATCTTATTATGTACGACGGTGTTTCCCTTTCCGACATGATGGGGGATGCTTACCGGCCGCGATCGTCTAGATCACCGCCCTCCTCGGGGGGGATGCGGGTGTTATACCCCCGGTTCGTAACCAGGTCGTCACCATACCGGACTTCGGATGAGGGGAACTTCTTCTCGGAGTAGGAGTTGACGCCGGCATCGTCGTCGGTCTGCGGCCTCGCCTCGCCGGTCTTAGACTGGTAGGTGTTGAGGTCGGCCTCCGCGTTCTTCGCGATGCGGGTGTACTCGTTCTCTCCCATTGTGAAGGTTGTTTGTGGTTGTTGTGTGAGTGGATTCGTTGATGGGAAAATTGTGGAAGTGTTTGGTTCTGAGTTGGAGGGTAGCTTATTTGAAGCAGGATGTTGATACTGATTGGGAAGATGGAGGGTAACGGCGCGGTTGCGTCTCGTTATATAACATGAGATGGGCTGCCTTTTGCTTCGAGCTTCGTCCATAGATAGATTCATCATGACTTCATGGTGGGGCGGAATGACTTCACTCCCGCCGGCGGACTGAACGCCCCGGCCCCACCAAAAAGCTTCCAATTACGTGACGCTCAGGTGGGGCGCTCGCCTAAATGCTGTGTTATCGCATGGTGACGTCGCCCGCCAAGTACATTTCCTTGCGCATTCGCACTGGCAATTCGGACTTGATGGCCCAAAACTATGCGGTAGTCGAAAAAAAGTTATAATCCCACCGTGAGCTGCCTCAAACCCCGCAGCGCGGCTGGAACTTGGGCCTCGCCCTTGCATGAGAACATCGTCCACGGCTCCACAACTCCCCCTCGCGAGGTACATAGAGCGACGTAATCATCTCGGGCCGGCCAAGGACAAGTCAGCACCTGCAGTCGAGGAAAGCGTAAAGACGTCACTTGCATAGTCCGATCAACATTCCGATGTCTCTGTTCCTAGATTTGGGCTTTTGCTGTGCCAGAATTAGTCGCGGATGCAAGCGGGCCGAGTTCCCCACAAGCAACAGGAGGGTCGGATTCGAGAATTTTCCACCTTCTTGGATCCCGGACATAGAGTGGATCATCATGGTCACGCCCACGGGAATGAATACGATGAGCTAAAGCTTGGGATATCCCGGGCTGTGCCTTGACGACACATGATATCCCAGACATTTGAAGTTGTAACATGATTCGATACCAAACAGATCAGCGGCCGGAATTCTGCGAGGAAGGCGCTCAGAAAGTCCGGCCTCTGGCTAATACAGCACACCTTCTACCAAGCTGGACAGAGCGTTATACGCTAAACGAATTATCTGATTCACAATTTTCCTAAAGATTTGATGTAGAGTACAATGTCCTAGCCGTTGACGAAACCTCATCTTAGACATCGTCGCCCGTCCCTTCTCATTACTACACGACCCGCCCCGATCGCCTCACTTCAGCCGAGGCAAATTGGCCTTGGCCGGCCCATTAAGACAGAGCCCATCCTCCGAGAACCGGCTCCCGTGCACCGGGCAGTCAAACGACCTCTCCGCCTGGTTCCAGCACACGACCCCCTTCATGTGCGGGCACAGCGCGCTCATCTCCGTCACCCTCCCGTCGTCACCCTTGTAGACCGCGACCGGCTTCGACAGCACCGGGTTCAGCACGCCCCCCTGGCCCGGCGCCAGGTCCTCGATGTCCTTGATGTCGGACTGCGCGAGGCGCTTGTACTGCGCGTTTATCTGCGCGGCGTTGCCGAGGAGGGAGGGGAGGGACTTGGCGATCGTGCCGAGGCGTTTGGGTGAGTAGAGCTTTGCCCAGGGGTTTTCCTTGCCTTCGATCTCGTCAGCTATGAGGCGGCCCGCGATGACGCCGTGGGTAAGGCCGTTGCCGGAGTCGCCCGTCGCGATGTAGATGTTGTTGCAGCCCTGATTCTTGCCGATGAAGGCCATGTAGTCGATGGGCTCGTTTATCTGCCCGCTCCACTTGTAGTCCACCGCTCCCGCCTGCAGGAAGCGCTCCCGTACCCATCCCTCCAGCTCCTCGAACCGGCCCCGTGACGTCTCCCGCCCGACCTGGTGGTCGCAACCGCCCACGATGAGGTAGTCGTCCTTCTCGTCGCAGGGGGTCAGGCGCGTGTACTTGTACTCCTCCGCCGTGTCGTAGATGAAGCAGTCCTCGACGGAGCCTTTGGGAACGCGGACCGCGATCACGTAGGTCCGGTTGTAGTCCAGCTCTGCGACGACGCTGAGCTTTTGGAGGGGGATGTTTGTCGCCTCGATGGCGTTGTCGCACTGGATCGTGGCGCCGCCTTCGGTCTTGACCGTCACCTTGGTGGTGTTCCCGTCCATGCTCACGCTGCTCTGCTCCTGTACCGACATGGCTCTGGTGTGGGAACAGGCCCTGAAGTTCTGCCGCTCGCGGAGCCAGTTGAGGATCCCGACTAGGTATTTGGTCGGATGGAACGCGGCCTGGTTGGAGAAGACTGTCCCCCCGCGCTGGTCGATCGCCCCGTCCCACCCCTCGACGGTCAAGTCGGGGTCAAACCTGGCGTTCAGCCCAAGCTTCTTCGCCGTCTCAGCCTCTTTCTTCAGGTGCTCCATGTCGTCTTCGTGCTTGCTGTCGGTCCGCCTGTACTGCGAGATCTCGTAGCCAGGGACGTAGCGGTAGTTGCACGAGACGCCAAGGCGCTCGGCGATCCTGCCGACGTGGTTGAGCGCCCACGTATGGCTGTCCGCGGCCGCCTGCGCGCCGTAGTGGCCGTGCTTCTGCATTATGTTGACGTAGTGGTCGTCCAGGGCGTTAGAGAGGTGGCCGCTAGTGCGTCCGCTCTCGCCGGACAGCATGTCCCGGGCGTCAAGGAGCAGGACATCCTTTCCTCGCGTGACCAGCTCGTAGGCTACGGATATTCCTGCGATTCCAGCACCGATGACGCAGACATCTGTCTTCGTGTCCTCCTTCAGCGGCTCGAACTTGGGCCGATTCTCGTACTTGTCTCTCTGTATCCAGACTGGGTCCCTCAAACCGGAGGTGTGCATGAATTGCTCGGCCATGGCGGCTGACGTTGTGGTGAAGGACCGTCTCACTTCTAGAGAGCTTGGTGTAGTAAATTTCTTACAGCAGATTGTCGGGTATCCGATGCGACGTCTTGCGGCGGCTAGGAACAAACTCATAGCACCCGAGTCTGGTGCTGAGGTCTTGGATGGATTGCGAGGTAGGACATAATACGGGGAAGTCCTTCGCGCGAGGTCGCCAGGCGAAAAGTACGAAGTCTAGGATCTTTATGCCTATCCTTACCCGCGATCTAGCGATCAATCGCTTCTTCTCACCGTCATATGCTTATCATTTGTCCGGCAGTGATTGGCTGAAGGCAACGGCAAGATGATGAAACGGGAGGTGATGGTATCGGGAAGCGGTGTAACATGATCGTTCCTCTTGTTGATGAGATCGCATCGACAGGAACACTGCCCAATGCGCTCATCCCCACGTCAGGAGCCATGCTCCCCGCGAAGCTCCAAAGCGCAATTGGTCAAGTCTATTTATCCAAGAGTTCACGAAAGCTGCAGTGAGTGATCCCGTATTTCCGGAGGGGGGGAGCTCATTGCAACAGCGGTAAACAGACTCATAACGCCCTGCTGAACTATCTCCACCACTCGACCCGAGCCGACTAATAGGTCCCCCCTGCAGTTGTTTGCTTACAGTGTCCTTAATCACACCCAGGACGTACATGGGCGCGTCGAGCAAGGGTGCGGTGACGATGACCCATGTTGCATCGACCTTGATGTGTCCCTTTGCCTGGACGACCTTCTTGAATAAACCGGTGGCTTAGACGATGTATTCGGCGCCGCACTGCTTCCAGGAAATGGAGGCGAGTTCCTTTGCTGAGTGGAAGACGATCTCCTTGCCATTGACTACGAGGCTGCTGCCTTTTGCTCGACCTCATCGTTAAAGCGTCCGTGGGTGGAGTAGTGCATGAGCATGTTTGCCTGGACGTCTGCCGTCCGATATAGTTCGAGTTTGGTAGTGGGTGCGCGAGCGTTTCACTTACACCTCAGTCAGGGCTGATGAAGGGGTCGTTGACGCCGACGACTTCAACCCCCGGGTAGTTCACGGCGTTGCGGAAGACCACACGACCTATTCGGCCGAAGTCGTTAATTCTAACCCCAAGAGGTGCCATTGTTGCCCGCGGCGGTGCTGTGAGTGCGAAGAAGTAGCGTTCGGAGATCTATCGGTAGGCTACGGAATAGACCTAATTGCACACAACACTCAACAAGCGCTGCCAGGAGTTCAACACGGACGAGGAGTTATATCTAAATGAACGAATTGACGAAAACTTGACGTGACGAATGGAATCCCTATTACGCTTCTCGTTCCCTGTCATCAGATGGTCTGTGAGGTTATGACGACGACTACATCTCCAGGAGAGCGTACCCCTGACGTCACGAGTAACACAACGCAAGCCATCATGACATCCGCAGCGCAACATAATCCTCCAGATATGCCCGTCTGTTCGTACTAAGATGTTTTGAGATCAGTATTCTAGTTAATAAAACCCGATCCGACTATTCCGCCGTATTCACTCTACCCGAAATATCCCCTCAGAGAACAACAAATTGCCCTTTCGCCCCCGACGATCCCTGTCACGACTCAAGGACTGCCAAAATGGTCAATTTCGACGTTCCCAAGGAGCAAAAGGCGCAGGTAGTGGAGAACGAGACCGGCCGTACGCTACAATCCTGCCCGGAACATGCAGATCTGGCCCACTAACGCCAAGCAGCCTCCACCTTCAAGTCCATCAAGGTCCCCGAGCCCGCTCCCAACGAGGTCCTCGTCAACGTCAAGTACTCCGGTGTGTGCCGGACGGACCTCCACTCTATGCAGGGGGACTGGCCCCTCCCGCGCAAGACCCCCGTCATAGGCGGCCACGAGGGCGCTGGCATCATCGTGTCCAAGGGCTCCATGGTGACGGAGCACGAGCTGGGCGATAACGTCGGGATCAAGTGGCTCAACTCGTCGTGTCTAGACTGCACATTTTGTATGAGCTCTCAGGAGTCGCTTTGCCCGAGGGCCAAGTTCTCGGGGTACACGGTTGACGGGTCGTTCCAGCAATATGCCGTTGCGGACGCGGCGCACGTGGCGAGGCTTCCAAAGGGCACGGATTTGGCGGGCGTGGCACCCATTCTTTGCGCTGGTTTGACAGTCTACAAGGGGCTGAAGGTCTCCGAGGCTAGGCCCGGCCAGTACGTCTGCATCGTGGGCGCCGGGGGCGGTCTCGGCAGCCTGGCGGTGCAGTACGCCAAGGCCATGGGACTCCACCCTATCGGCATCGATGCTGGTGCAGAGAAAGGCGAGTCCTGCAAGAAGCTCGGCGCCAACTCGTACGTCGATTTCACAACCTCGAAGTCCGTCCCCGACGACGTGCGAGCGGCGACGCATGATGGCCTCGGGCCCCACGCCGTCATTCTCATGACGGAGCAGGACAAGCCCTTCAACCAGGCGATGCAGTACGTGCGCTCCAGCGGCAGCATAGTGTGCATCGGCATGCCGGCCGGGACCAGTGTCGGGCTTCCGGTCTTCGAGGCCGTGACGCGGATGATCTCCGTGAAGGGGTCGTACGTGGGCACGAGGCAGGATACGCTGGAGGCGGTGGACTTTTACCGGAGGGGGCTGGTGAAAGAGCCGTACAAGGTCGTCGGATTGAGCGAGCTGCAGAGTGTGTTCAAGTTGATGCAGGAGAATAAGATTACTGGGAGGTATGTTCTTGACATGAGCAAGTAGTTTCTCGGAATTTACGGAACAAAATTGTTTGGCTGGAGTGAAAACAGAACAATGGACCTCGACCTTGCCAGTTCGGTATTTCCATAAAGACATGTAAGAGGATCCATCGGGTTTCCAATTCTGTCAAAGCGGGTTTAGGGATCCGAGACCATGGCCCATCACTTCAGGATTCCACCTAACACTTCATCTTACGTGAGACTTGCCGCTCGGCCAATGGACTCGCATTTGAAGCGGACGTTTTAGGAAAGATACGGGTTTCTGTCCCGTGCCGTTCGGGATATCCATTGGCCGGCTCAGCCCATATCCGGAAAAGAGCTGCATTTGAAGGATGTGCTACGTCATACACCCTTCCGCCGTCGCTGGACGCTGTGTTTAGATGTAGCCAATAGCGACTGTCGCCGCGTTTTCTTGGAGTCAGCCATAAGAGATAGAGGAGAGGCACACGACGTTCGAAATAATCCCCTCTTTCCTCAACATGGCTACAACGAGCAGGCAAGTACACAATGGCGACCGACGAGCCCGCAGCAGCAATTGACTCCAAGGTCAAGAACAGCCTCGAAGGCACTCGCTTCGAACCCTCATTGTTGAGCCCGCTCTCTGGAGGCTCCGTAAACTGGACATATCTGGCGAAGTTGAGAACCCCGCTTGAGGATGGCACCACGGAGGTTATGGTGAAGCATGGAGAGACGCACATGATGACGAAGCCGGAGGTCGCCCTCACACTGATTCGCTGTGTAAGTCTCCCTAGTATCAATTCCCATGTTTACCGTCGGACTAAGACGTTGCAGCGCATCGAGGCAGAATGTTTCCGCTGCTTGTCCGATAGTTCTTTCGCTGGAACGTCTGACACCACCGAGTCGCCCGACGTTGTCGTCCGCACGCCAAAGTACTACCACTACGACGAACTGGGCACGAACCAGTTTCTCGAGTTTCTTCCCAAGGGTGTTTCACTGAAGGATTACATTCTGAAGTACTATGACGGGCCCGGCTCGGAGTCGTTAGAGGCCGAAGCCCGGCAGATCGGCAGGAGTCTTGGCTCATGGCTGAGGTCCTTCACTCAGTGGAGCGCGGGTCAGCCCGAGTTGCGAGCGACCGCCGAAGAGAACGTCGAGGCGCAGGGTTTCAGACATATGCTCGAGTTCGGGTGGCTTGCCGAGCGCGTCGCGCAATACCCGGCCGTCCTGGGCGACGCGAAGGATGTCTTCGCAGAGGTGGAGAGGGCGGCGGCGGCTGAGATCCAGGACGGGAGCAAACTTCAGGCCGTTCATGGAGACTTTTGGACCGGAAAGTAAGCAAACCCCTTGACTGAGTAGCGAAAACGCGTGATTCTCACATTCATTGCTTAGTGTCCTGATGCCCGATGCACCAATTCGTAAAGGGGGCAACGTGCCGATGCTCGTCATCGACTGGGAAATGGCCCACCTGGGCGTCCCGAACCTCGACTTTGGCGAGATGATTGCGGAGCTGTACACCATCTGGCTTTACAAGCGCGTTCCCGCCGCGCTCTGGATTATGGAAGCCTTCGTCGGCTCGCACGGCGAGGTCAGTTTGGGGCACGCGTTCCGCACCGCTGTTCAGGTCGGCGCGCATATTGTTTGCGTTACGTCTATTGTCGGATGGGGAACGCCAGATGAGATTGAGAAGGCGGTGGTAGTCGGGAGGGATATCATCGTGCACGCCTGGGAGAAGGACCGGGATTGGTTCGAGGAGGGCGAACTTGCCTGTATCTTTCGGCAGGTTGTTTAGATTCCCGGGGTTGTGGTCGACCTGCGATAGATAGTTTCCTTGGTGTATTAGGAATGATTGACATTTCGCACTTCATTTGGAGCTCATGCATTGGATCTCATCTGCATAGATGACACGACACTGATAAAAGACGCGCTCGAATTCCCATTTTCACGGCCCTGGAGAAAAACAACGGCGACCACACGAACCATTTCCCTAGAAGCCCGCGCGCCAGCCAATTTCAATCCTGCACGGAATCTCCAAAACAGATCGCCGCAACGCGTCCTTCCGCCTGGGCATGACCCGGAAAAGCTCCACCAATCTCAAGCCCATTGGCCAAGCCAAGGGCGATTTACCCCAACCTTCCCTTCCCATTCCCCGTCTTAGCGTCACACCGGGTGATCTGCTTCGGCGCAGGGGTGCGTCGGCCGCTAGGCCGCTTAAGAGGCGGATCCCGGCCGTCCGGTCTCCCGTTGTTCCCCTCTTGGAAGCCCGGGCTGCGAAGCTCCGCGTCAATCTAAATAGGCTCTTGGGTGGCGGCCTACCCCAATTCTCGGCGTCAGCGGGCCATGCCCATAAAAAGTCGGCATCCCCTGGGCTGGGAGAACTGGAATTGGAATTGCCCTGGAAGAATAACCGCCAAACGTCCACTCATTTCGTTTTGCGACCGCAGCCATTCACTCCCGATACCCCTGTGATCTCGTCATCATGGTCCTCAAGGCCTCTTCCCTCCTTGCCCTCGGCCTCGTGGCCGGCGGGGCTCTCGCCCGTCCCGAGCCGCGCGCCGCGGAGGAGGGGTTCGTCACGGTGGAGGACGGCAAGTTCAAGCTCGACGGCGAGGACTTCTACTTCGCCGGCAGCAACGCCTACTACTTCCCCTTCAACGGCGACCAGGCCGACGCCGAAAAGGGCCTCACCGCCGCCAAGGAGGCCGGGCTGAAGGTCTTCCGTACCTGGGGCTTCAACGACAAGAACGCCACCTACGACCCGGAGGGCCTCCCGCAGTACGGCGGCGAGGGCGCGGGCCCGACCGAGATTGTCCTGCAGTCGTGGGAGAACGGCGAGCCGACCATCAACATTGAAGGCTTCGATAAGGTGGTCGACGCGGCTACCAATGCCGGCATTAAGCTGATTGTCGCGCTGACGAACAACTGGGCCGACTATGGTGGCATGGATATGTACACGGTCAACCTCGGTGGCCAGTACCACGACGACGTAGGTCCCCCGAAACGAATCTCCCCATTAATTGCAGATGCTAACATAAGGACAGTTCTACCGCGTCCCGGAGATCAAGGACGCCTTCAAGACCTACGTCGAGCAGTTCGTCACCCGCTACAAGGACTCCCCGGCCATCATGGCCTGGGAGCTAGCCAACGAGCCCCGCTGCGGCGCCGACGACGTCCGCAACCTCCCCCGCAGCAAAGACTGCACCGTCGAGCTAATGACCGAGTGGATCGACGAGATGAGCACCTTCATCAAGGGCCTCGACTCAAACCACCTGGTCACCTGGGGCGGCGAGGGCGGCTTCAACGTCGAGTCCGACGACGGCTTCTACAACGGGTACGACGGCGGCGACTTTGACCACGAGCTCACGCTGGAGAACATCGACTTCGGGGTATTCCACTCGTATCCGGACTGGTGGTCCAAGACCATCGAGTGGACGAACCAGTGGGTGCGCGACCACGCCGAGTCGGGCAGGGTGGCAGGCAAGCCCGTTGTGCATGAGGAGTACGGGTGGATGACGCCCGAGGTGCGCGAGGAGAACGGGATCGAAGCGAAGAACGAGACGAGACTCGAGGTTGTGGGCGGGTGGCAGGCGATCTCTGTGGAGGAGAAGATGCCGGATATGTACTGGCAGTATGGGTACTCGGAGTACTCGTACGGCCGGAACCACAACGATGGGTTCACTATCTACCTAGATGACGAGGAGGCGGAGGAGCTTGTGTTTGCTCATGCGGAGGCCATGAACAGCTTGAACGAGTAGTCAGAGGCTAGGATCCCGGCTTTCTAGTGAAATGATTGATGTAAAGTATCTGGAAAGCTTTGACGTTCCATGTTCTACGTTCTCCCTCGTGTCGTCCCGCATGGGCGCTGCGGCCTGCCGGCCAACAGTGTTGTCAAAAGCCTGGGTAAGAATAGCATTCGGGCCCAGCACCTACCACAATTCATACGGGTTTATGGGGGTTATTCACGTGTGCGGATGGGGCTTTACCTGTCAGCTATGGCCAGGCCCACACGGGGGAGACGTGGACGTGATATAAGTCAGGGTTTCCCGATTGGTATACATGGATGCCATCCTCGTTTACACAACTGCTCTACTGAGAATTTATACTATCCTGATTGCAGTCACGAACTCCCTTCCAAACATTTCGTACCATCCTCGCTTCAATCCGAGCCTTCGTCGTCTAGATCATTCTCGCTGTCCCCCTATACCGGTTCTTGTCTTTGAGATTCCGAATCGACGTCATGGGAATCTTTATGCGTGCCCTCGTGGCCGGGGCGCTTTGCACAGCCGCCGAGACGTGCGTGCAAGCCCACAATTATCTGAACAACACTCCGTTATTCAATGACATCATGTCCATGACACTGTACGTGGATGGCCATGTCGTGTGTCGAGGCAGTCGAGGAACACAATTTGCGTCTTTTGACTCTGTGTTCTGCCTGCGCAACCATGACGGCAATGGAAGAGGCTGCGCGCCAGGCTATGTTTACTGCACCACGCAGAACGGAGCTTCAGCCTCTTTGGAGTATTACCGTACGCTTCCCCTGGTATATGCGCTCTAATGGAGGTAACGCTAGCTAATCCGTTATCCCTGCTCCAGAGGATGGCCAGTCTATCTGGAAAAAGGATTTCAAGGCTCAGAGCAGTGACACAAACGACTTTGACTGCACCTGGGATAGTCCGCTTCAATGCTCGGAGATCGAGAGCTGCCTGCAAGTTCCAGACATCGAGTGCCGTGCGGACAGCTGCGAGACATGCGACTACATTGCCTTCTGCAACTCGGACCCAATCGACCCGCCCGATCCCTTTCCTTACCCTCCGCCACCGCCACCCAAGCCGTCCAAGGCCATGATCGTCGGCGACTCGATCACGCATGGTATGGAGGGTGACTTCACCTGGCGTTGGCGAATCTTCTACTGGCGTAAGCTCCTCATACCCCCAGTACCTAGACCACCTCGCCTCTAGAGTCGCTATGCGCGGAAAGGCCCCTATTTTCCATTTGCTAATCCAGGCAAATCTCAACTCAAATAGTCCAAAACGTCCTTGGGAGCGAAGTCAAGCTCGTCGGACCTTATACAGGAACTAAGGGACCCGTTCCCCGCTCGGCCGCACGCCCACAGCCGCCCCTTCTCCCGGGAGAGTCTGCACCGGAGGTTGAGTGGATTCCCGGCCTGTACCATGGCTTAGTTCCGGACGGCTTCAGCAGCTTGGCCAGGCATGCATCGCGGTGGGGACGACAAGCCGCGCAGTCCAAGGACACAGTACAGGCGTGGGTCAAGGAGTACCAGCCGGAATACCTATTCGTTCTTCTCGGCTTTAACGACCTAGGCTGGTTCGTCAGCGGGCCAGAGTACCTCGTGGGCGACATGGGCTCTCTGGTAAACAACGCGCGCAAGGGCAAGCCAGACATCAAGATCCTGCTAGGCAACGTCGTGGGACAGAACCTTTATCCAAGGCCGCCAGGACCTCGTTGACAACACGATTCGATACAGCAAGCTTCTACGGGAGAGGATGGGGGGCTTGTTTCGCTTGGAGTCGCCTTTAGTGTATGTGGACGTCAATGCCAACTACAACTGTCACCCGCACACGGGCTGCCCTGATGGGTGGGACGGCCTGCACCCGAACTCGATGGGTGAGTACCACATCGCAGAGGCGTTCGCCCGGAGCATAAAGGAGGACTTTGAGTTCGTCGGCCCAGACTTCGAGGTCCCGCCGAACCCGGAGGCAAGAGAAATCAGCACGCCCACAAATGTAGGCACCTTTTCCGTACCCGAGGGCCTGCAAACGAGCTGGGACCTAATGCCAGGCGCCCGTGGCTACGACATACGGAGCCGGCTGCAGGGCATGTCGGGCTGGTGGAGCGAGGGCCCCGTATACCCAGACAACTCCAACAGTTGGAGCACCTGGGTGGTGAGTGGGCAGACATGGGAGTTCCAGGTCCGCACCCCGGGCGACAACGACGATCGGTCTGGCTGGTCGCCCATCACTCGGGCCACGGCTGATGTCTAAACAGCCCCCGGTCCCCCGAATGTCGTGGTCGTCCCATCCGGCGACGGCCTTCAATATACGTGGGGTGCCGTCACTGGGTACGATGTTAACCGATATGGTGTTATCATCTGGGACAGGGACGTGGAGGGTTCTTTCATCCAGAAATGGGGCACAACGGGCACGAGCTTCCTGATCGGCGGGCTGGAGCAGGGCCATAGATACTCGGTCTGGGTGGACACATGGACAAATATGAACGGCCACGTTGCGGGGGGCCTGCCGGCTGCCGGCAGGGACGTTATCGCGGGCCGCGGTGCGCCGGGAACGCCTGGGAACCTCCGCGTTACGAACGTGGACGCGACGACAGTGGAGCTCCGCTGGGACGCGTCGGCGGGCGCCTCAGGCTACGGAGTGTACGTCTATGCGGTGAAGGACGGCGCGCCCAGCGAGCCGTCGTATACCAGTGACACGACGTACGGCTTCGCGTTCTTGTTACCCGGAACGTGGAACTACAGGTTCTGCGTGTCAGCCTTTAACGGGAACCTCGAATCCTCGCGGACCGCCGTCTGTATTGTCCCGCCCGTCTTTCCGGGTTTCGAGAAGAGGGACGTCATAGAAGGCAATGGCACGGTCGTGGAGAACACCAGTACGGCGTATAACATGACTACAATGGTGGAAGACGATGACCTCGCGACACTACTTCGCTTACTAGCTGTCCAGGACTCTGTCGATGCCTCTACTCCGATTTCTATTATAGATGTATAATCTAGATCATCTGTTAGTTCTGTATCGCGGTCCACCCAGCCATTGTCCCGAGAGCCTGCGGCGCTAAGTTCATTAAGATAACTGTGGAGTGAATAATCGCGATACGTTTTAACTTGCGCTTTGCCCTGGGCCTTCTCAAGCGTTCTCGATACCGACGGTTCTATCCAAGTCTAAGGTGAAATGGTACAGCGGGCCGCCCTTCCACTACGATCTTGCTTCTCTTGGTGGGTAACCGAAATCTAACAGAACGATCTTCGTCGCATACAAGAAGCGTGCCAATCCAGTAATTGCCGGCGGCCTACTGTGGGGTGCGAAAACAAGGGGGCTCTGGGTGAGTTTCAGCGCCGATCACTCCACCAATAAGGAGCCTCCAGTGACGGCGATTGCAGCGGATTCATTGCTACAAGAGACGGAGTGTGACCCTACAAAAGCAGCAAGCACTCTAATTAGCCGTCCCCACTGGACTCCTAACCTTGCAGTTTAATATGTTAGATTAAGAGTCTGACAGGTACGCTCTGTAATGTATTCGAGCTAGCCATCTATAAAACGTTTGTTTATCGCCGATAAATACTATAATTGCCTTCCCGCTTGTCAAGGTTATACCCGAACGCTATTCAAGACAAACCCAGCTGCCAGTTATCAAGATGATTAGTCTTCTTTCCCTTCTCCTAATCGGCTCCGTCGGAGTCGCTGCCGCGCCGTCAGCAGGTTGCGGTAAGCCTCCAGGCCTCGAGTCAGGCCCGCAGACTATCAACGTCAACGGCCAGGACAGACAATATATCGTTCGCGTGCCCGAAGGCTACGATAACGCCAACCCCTACCGGCTAGTGGTTGCAATGCACTGGTGGGGAGGGAGCATGGACGACGTTGCCACCGGCCAGACCGTCGAGGCCGGCGTGTGGAACTACTATGGCCTGGAGCGCCTCGCAGAGGAGAGTACTATCTTCGTCGCGCCTAACGGCATCGATGGCAACTGGTATAATGAGGGAGGCTCGGACTACGCTTTCATCGACGAAGTCAACCGCGCCGTCGAGGAGTCCCTCTGCATCGACACCGACCTGCGCTTTAACATTGGATTCAGTTGGGGTGGCTCCATGTCCGTTGCTCTCGCGTGCCGGGGCGGCGAGTTCCCCGTGCGTGCCGTCACTGCTATCGCGGCCGCAGGGCCATTCGAGTGTAGGTCGTCCAGCGCGAGCTAGCACGCTACTAGTACTTGCCTGTTAACGCGCATATTCACAGGTACTCCCGGCACGGACGCCGTTGGCTACGTGGGCATCCACGGTATCGACGACAACCCTGACAACGGCCGGGGCATGCGTGATACCTTCCTTGCGAACAACGGCTGCACCGGCGAGGAGGCCCCGCAGGCCACGCCTGGCTCCCCACATGTGCAAACGGACTACCAGTGTAGCGGCCCGCCGGTGACTTGGGTCACCTTTGTAAGTCTACCGAACCTACCTATTCCTTGCCTGGGCCCTGGCTAATGTTATTCAATAGGATGGTGGGCACACTCCGGCTCCGTGGGATGGTGGTCCGGGCGATAATGGCTCGGAGAGCTTCGTCCCGGCCTTGGCCTGGGAGTTGTTCAGCTCCTTCTAATTCGCAAAGGCTCTCTACAATGCCTTTTGATACATATGTATATAGTCACTCGACCTTACTTTATCAGTTTTGCAGATCCTATATCAATTCAGAAAACACACCGTATTGAGGAATTGAAGTCTATTCTCCTAGTGCTCAGGTCCAGGAGATGTGATATATGCTATATTGTATAAAGAACATCCGGGGCTATTCTAGAGAACGCGCTTAATATTCAGCTGTTAAGGTAGAGAGCTACCCTCGTGCGCCTTAGTGTTTAAACCTTAGCGCTGTTAGAAAGGTTAATCAACCGGTCCGGCTAGACATAACTTCTACAGAACCGGTGGAAGTTATTCTTACTATAGCGTAAGCCTTTGTAGCATCAGTGCTGAACCAACTACTTCATAATGCCTGGGGAAACAATTACACATAGGTTAAGAGATGTCGATTGAAATGCCAATTCCAGACGCCGAGGATATCCGTCAGTGTCATCCTGTAAAGCCGGAAGGCTCCGGATAACAACAATTATCCGACTCTGTTTCTGCAATGCCGTCTTCTGCGCGCCGTAGGTGGTTAGACGGGTAGTGCCGACAAAGAGCCGCATCCCAATTGCCGAGATTAACTTGCGGGGAAAATTAATATGCGTTTAATCTATAAGCCCGGACGGATGGTTAACCAAGAGCTTACAACACGCGCACCAACGAGAAAGAGCGCTCAGCGTGGAGATACGACTCTAAGCGCGGGGAAGCTCACCAACGATCCTTGAGCTTATTCTTGTATACCCGGGTTAGCTCGTGCCATGTCCTGACATCCACCATTAGGACAATAGGGTGCGCGGCTAAAATCTAGAGCCCGGCATGCAGGTGCACCGCCGTAACGAACCTGTAGGTCTACCCGGGGTTCAGAATGTAGGTGACAAGTACACAGAGCGAATCGCACAGGATAATTGTATAGGAGTCGAGAGACTGTATGCTTCTCTCTTGCTATGTTAAACAATACAAAAAGCCATAGCACTGTAAGTTACCAAGCCCCGCGGTAAATAGACCTTGGGTCTTTAACCTAGCAAGCTACTGCTCCCCTTATACAGGGGTAACTTTGAAGACAGCAATGTCATCAGTGGCTACCTCGAATGAGATGCTCTCACCACTTCCCTCCTCTCCTGAGTAGGCCTCTTTCCAGTTATATGAGCCGGCCTCCAGGCCTGGCACATCAGCAAAGGCCACCTCGAACGTGGACCCCGAGGCGACAGCGGCAAAGGCGAGAACTACACCGTCGCTCAGCTGCCCCGCCCAGTACGGGTAGATCTGGCCAGACACAGGCTCGGGCGCACCCGGGGGCTGGAAGATGCTGGCGGCTATGCCAAGCTCGTCTTGGTTGATGTCGGTAAGGTCCTGCAAAACCGATGAGCGGGTATTACTAAGTTAAAGGAGCAGCTTTACTCGTGCCATACCTTGTTCTTTAGAATATTAAGCGAGCTCTCTGGGATATCGTTCAGGTCGGCGCCGATAACCAAGGGCGACTTTGTGATAGCCCACAGCCCGAAGTGCAGTCGCTCTTGGGGCTCCGTAAGCACCCCGTTGCCGACAAACTTGAGAAAGTTAGCACTAATATAGCCGTATTTGCTGTTGAAAGGCTACCCACCAGCATGTCCAGGTCGTTAAAGCCTCCGGGCCCTGAGAACTCGGCAAGCCTCGACGCAGTGGCCCCGATCCTAACAACAGACTCCCAATCGCCCCAGTTGTCCGTCTCAATCCGCCAAGACTGGCCATACTCGCCCCCCCAAGTCCACACCTCGTTCCGCCCCCAATTGCAAAGGTTAAAGACGATCTCCTTTGTGTCTGCAACGCTCAGGAAGGCATCGCGCATCTCGCCGTACCACGGTTTCGTGTCGACGCTACCGTCCGGGCACGTCTGCGGCGGTGGCTCGACGGGGCAAGGCGTGAAGCAGTTGTCGTGCTTCCAGAAGTCGACGTCCCACGAGGCCAGGAGCTCCGCGTCCTGCACCTCGTGGCCCCAGGAGCCAGGGTAGCTGGCGCATGTCATCTCCCCCGCGCATCCGTAGAGACCGAACTTAAGCCCTAAGGCGTGGATCTCCTCGACCACAGCTGAAATGCCGCGGGGCCACTTTTCAGGGTCGGGGACGAGGTTCCCGGAGGCATCGCGCTCCTTGGTAGACCAACAGTCGTCGATGTTAACGTAGGTGTAGCCAAGGTCCTTTAGGCCGAGCTCAATGAACTTGTTAGCTGTGTCCAGAGCATATTTCTCTGAAGCGGCATCGCATTGAGCAACGTTCTAGGGCCACGTGTTAGCTAGAGGCACCTGCAGAACGCCATGTAAGAGTTGTCTGTACCCAGCTGCTCCAACCCATATGTGGAGTACGGCCGAGCATGTCGTTCGACTGCCGCTCGAGCACAGCTGACGAGGCGAGGGTTGCCATATGGCCGACGGCCATGACCTTCGCCAGCGCACGCATCGCCATGTTCCCAGTCAAATTTGTCGGGAGGGATGTGTGAGATACAACTGGAAGGGCAAACGACGAACAGAAAGATAGTGACTACAAAGTTGGCTCGCAATTTGGCCTGTTAAAATACCATATGTTTACAATATATATTCCTCAGAGGGAAGGCATTACAGATGTTCCAGGTTTTTCCGAGTACGAGGGTCGGAAATGCACCCTTCTACAGCTGCATTCGAAGTAACCCGGCTTAAGCGCCCCAATCTATCCCTCGGCCCCACCCCCAGTCCAAACAAGCCCGTGATGATCCCTCCCGATGCATCACCGGGCGGTAACGTCAGTCGACCCGAACCGCACCTATTATAAGCTCCGAAAGTTACATTAAACGCAACATTTATGTCCACCCCGCATCGCAGCAAGTCTACCAAGAGGCTGTCGGCTAATTGACGTTAGCGCTCGCGCTCCAATAGAAACGTCTCGCAATACACTTAAGGAGTGGTGGGATTATCATTTTCCCGGCGTATTAAGAACATAACTAAGCTCTCCCAATCAACAACTTGACGGCTAATACACTTCCTCTTTCTTTCCTGGACTTCTAATCAATTATGCAGCGCCGTCTTTACTAACAAGATGATAGTCTTTGTTATCCCAGCGACTAAACAACCCCTCTTCCATGTCTTATAAGAGAACCAACAGCATCCTACACAACCTAGATCTATTGAGCAATGCAAAGGCGTTTGCCTAAACAGCCACCCTAGAGGGATAGGGCAGCATGCTGCATTCAAGACGCGTGGATTTTCTGCATGGTGAACGCGATCTTCGGGGCTTCTTAACGACACTTTGCGGTAGCTGGGCGTGGATGATGCTATTCCGGGAACCCTCTGCTGGCGGTTGCTTTAGGCTCGGGGACGGGCCGCCTGTCTGAGGCGCTCGGCGGGAGGCCCTCGCGCATTGCGGAGGGGTTCGGGGATAGAGAGTCCACAGAAGTCGGCGTCCATCGGGAGACGGCTTAGAAGCAGGGCTCTCACGAAATGCACCAGCATTAGACCTGGGTACATCCGGGTTGGGTCGCCGCTTGGCGGGCCGCAGGTGGAACGTGCGAGGATTTCCAGCATCGGCACAACTCTTTTAAGCCCCGTCGGCCGGGAGGATGCCCGGTGCCTTGCGTCGTCAACACGAATCGCAGGGTCTCTTAATTTCAGATAGAAAAGGCCGGGGCCTCGCGGTACATGCACTCATACTTGCATTGCTCTGTGTAAGTGTGTGCTTGTTAGACGGGGGTTTGCGGTGATTCGCGGGCGAGAGGTGAGGTTTACTGGCTGATAAGAAGTCGAGACCGCGTGCTCGTTGATTGCTAAGCCTTGGCAAAGCATTGGCCGTCGCAAGAGAAACAGAACGAGAGAGGGAGCAGCCGTTAACGATTGGCATTATCTGTTGTAACCACGGGCAGATCTAAAGGCTTGGATTGAATGTTAGATTGGAGTTTAACTTTGCTATTAGGACATAAACAGCCGCCGCGTCACCGGCGGGCTTCTCGCCGCACGAATCTCAGGTTCCTTAGCATAATGACAAACGTATTAGCTCACGGCCGGATACCAGCATTGCCCGGCGGACTCCCACTTCAGGGACCAACTCCCTCCCCTCGCTGTTCGTCGGCAACTGCACTTAAGAGCAGCTATAAAGGCAGCTTTGGATATATCGTCGCGACTAGCTTAATACAATGTTCTCGTTCCGCCGCGCAAGGTTCCAACCTGATATAATCACTCCTCGTCGCTCAGGCTGTGGTAGAGTTTGTGATTGAAGCGGCGGCTGGACAGCTAACGGGGGCTGCAGTTGAGATTGTTGTTTCGTCGGTGCTGCGCGGAAGGGGTCGCTGTTATCTTCGATGGACGGTGGAGGCGAGTCGCTACTATCGTTTGGTGTCGATGGGCAGGATGATGGTGTGAAATCGAGATGGTCAAGCGACGCGAACGGGAACGCGAACTCGGCGTCGGCGTCGGGCTGGCATTGGCGCGTCTTCTTCGCGATGGGGGCTTCGAAATCGTCAAAGGAGTATTCCTGGCGGGACCTCTTGCGAGAGCTGTAGTCAATTTCCATTTCAAAGGCCATTTTGATAATCAATTGCTGATAATGACGGTAACTTGCGTTGAGAGCTGGAGAGACGCTGGTTTACCGGCGGACGCGAGTTTTAATTGGGGTTCCACGTGACGGCCAATGAGGTTCCAGATATTACCGGGGCAACGACAAAGTCCATTGGGTCCCACTCGAAGATGGCTGACAAATAATATTCTGTATTTGGAAGCAAACACCGGGTTCAAGGACTTCCGCCTCAATATTCTTCTTGTCTGCCAAGGCATTTGTTCAGGCCTATCTTTTGCCAGGCATGATATATAGGGCTGTATTTTCAATCCTCATTTTATGGTTTAGCTAGAATATGCTTGTACAGTAAGGCTTGCAGAGGGGGTGGTTGGTCATAGTAGCACAGCGTTCTAGAAGGCGACTTGCTTGGCGCTGAGCAATTGACGCACGTGCTCTCTTCCCTTGTCTGGCGCGGGTCCGGGGAAGTGTCGGCATTTTGCTTCAGTCAAAAAGTGGATGCGCTGTAAGGTCGAGATCTAGGCTGTGCCCTCTGCACGACATCTTTCCTAATCGGGACGACCGAGTTGCGGCTCGGTAGAGAAAGGAGGAAGATGGCCTCTTGTGCGACGCTATCCCGGCGCAATTCCTTGGAAACGGAGCCTGGACAGGAGGAAGAGGGTCCGGGTGGAGCCAAGGATTGCGGCTCCCAACTCAGCTCCGAGCAAACGACCACCTCTGCCGGGCGCACGTGGGGGATGGTCGCGTGGGTAACGTGGGTCCTGGGTGCGGCAATATCTCGAAATAAAACGCCAGGCACACACTTGGAGGCACGTGGGATTGTTGCAGCCAGCTTACCGGGCACTGGATAGGAAGGATTAATTGAGAACAGAGTCTGTGAGGCATATTATGGGCCAAGACCTTGGACTACATATAGTCATGGCTCTCCCTACTCTCCCGGGATAGCCTTCTAGAACCTGACGTGTCCGACCGTACGCTCCCAACCGACAAAACATTGCAGGGAAACGTCCGACCGCCGCCGGCAGGAGAAGTCACCATGGTCCTCCACGAGTATACGTACATTTTTGCCCTGGGGACGATGTTCGCCCTACTGGAGGCCTACAACAATGGCGCTAGTAAGTTGACTGTCCTGCTTGACCTAGAAGGCGCCTCTTGTTGAAGTGAAAGATTTGTCTAACGCGCGATTTTACAGATGATGTTGCCAACTCTTGGGCTACCAGTGTCTCGTCGCGGTCCATCTCCTACCGCATGGCTATGGCCTGCGCCTTTACCTTCGAACTGATCGGCGCCCTCACAGTCGGTGCCCGGACAGCCTCCACTATCAAGGATGGCATAATAGATTCAGCATCCTTCCGCGGCGATCCCGGTGTCCAGCTTCTGGCCTTCGCCTGTGCCGCCGCCGGTGCCGGTACCTGGGTCATGTTCTGCAGTCGCAACAACATCATGGTCTCTTCGACATACGCACTCGTCTCGTCTCTCGTCGGTGTGGGTATCGCCACCGGTGGCGCCCAAGGTGTCCAGTGGGCCTGGAACGACGGGCAGGGTGTCGCCGCAATCTTTGCTGGTCTTGGCATGGCCCCGGCCATCGCTGGTTGCTTCGGTGCCATCATTTTCATGCTCATCAAGTTCCTCGTTCATATGCGCAAGGACCCTACGCCCTGGGCTGTGTGGACCTCCCCTGTGTTCTTCCTTATTGCGGGCACCATCTGCACCCTTACTGTTGTCTACAAGGGTTCTCCCAGGCTGGGCCTCAATGACAAGCCGCCCTGGTATATTGCTTCTGTCACGCTGGGTGTCGGTTTCGGTCTTTTCTTCCTCTCTGGTTTCTTCTTCATGCCCTTCGTCCATGCCAAGGTTATAAAGAAGGACAACACCTTGAGATGGTGGGACTTCATCCAGGGCCCTCTTCTCTGGAGGCTTCCCGCCCCCGTCGACGGCGGCCAGGTCAAAGTCCCCAACTACGCCGTTGTTCAGCACACCGACTCGGACTCAGACTCAGACCTTAGGACCCCCGCCAACAACGAAGGCGTACTCGACAAGTCGGTGAGCACGGCCACCCGCCCCGCCCGCACCGACTCCGGTGACCAGGAGAAGGGTGCCGCCCTGCCAGAGTACACCCACGCGGAGTACAACGCCCTGCTTGCGGAGAACCTGGAGAAGCACCATGCCGGAATCCGCAAGAAGAACAACCCTCTCGGCTGGGCCATGCGCGTTGTTCACAACAACCCTATCGGAGCCGGGTCACTGTACGAATCCCATAACGTCGTGGCTATCCTAAAGCGCATCCCTGCCTACCCCGTCATTGCCCTCCTCTATGGTACTCATTATGATATCCATGGCGCTCAACTCGGGATTGAGGGCACGCCAGAGGGCAAGCGTATGCAGCGCACGTACGCCTACGCCACCAAGTACCCGAACGAGGTCGAGTTCCTGTACTCCTTTGTTCAGGTCATCACTGCCTGCACTGCCTCCTTTGCGCACGGCGCCAATGACGTCGGGAATGCTGTTGGTGTCTGGGCTGGTATGTACGCGGCTTGGAGCACCGGCCGGCCGGCTTCTTCTAAGGAGGAGGTCCCGCTCTGGCAGATTGCTGTCATTGTCCTGACTCTCTGCTTTGGATTCATGACCTACGGCTATAACATCATGAAGGGTAAGTTGCTCCAAATAGCCACAACAGTAACCGCATTCTAACCCTGTGTCTAGTCATGGGCAACAAAATCACATACCACTCGCCCAGTCGAGGCTCCTCTATGGAGATGGGTGCCGCCATCACTGTGATGATTTTCTCGCAGTACAGTCTCCCTGTTTCCACGACTATGTGCATCACCGGAGCTACTGTTGGCGTCGGTCTTTGCAATGGAAAGCTAAGGGCTGTTAACTGGCATAGAGTATGCCTCGTCTTTATTTCCTGGGTTATCACGGTCCCTATGGCCGGTCTTCTTGGCGGCTGTACCATGGGTCTAGCGCTTAATACCCCTGGCTTTAGAAGCTGATCGTCCACCGCCGCTGGGTATCAGAAGTAGTGCGTGGTGCCGATCCCGGGCTACGGCTAAGGGAGATTTTCCGACTTAGCAAGGTGGCCGGACATTATTTATAATCGTATACAACCAATTTCACTGTAATCCATGCTGTCCTGCAGCGCCGCTACTGCTATATAGGTTCCCGAGATTGGCTGATAAGATCCCCTGGTGCTAGCCGTCGAACATCAGTCTTAATAGCGGGATTCAAAACAAGGGTATAATAGGGTCTACGCATGTGTGTGTTTGTGTGGTTGTGCACATTTGATATTTATCAGCTGTCAAACCTGAGCACTACTTCTTTCTAAAGAGGAAATCCCGACCATCCACTTCAGAATTATGCGCTTACGCGCTATCGTCCTTATAGTACCGATGAGGCACAAATGGCATCTTCGTGACGATCGCCTTCCTCGCTTTCCCCCTGACAACAACATCCAGCTCCGTCCCTGACTTCTGCAGCCCGTCCTTCACATAGCCCATCGCAATGTTCTTCTTCAACGTTGGGCTCGGCGACCCGCTCGTGACCGTGCCGACCGCCTCGCCGTCCTTCATAATCTCAGCGCCGCCCCTGGCAGGCGCTCCCTCGACGATGAACCCGGCCCTGCGGCGATCGACGCCCGGGCCGCCCTTGCTCTTGGGCTTCAGCTGCGGCAGGATGACCTCTGCCCCGTTAAACCCGCCAGTTTCACGGCGGTCCTTGGGGATGATCCAGGAGAGGGCGGCCTCGACCGGCGTCGTCGAGTCGTCCATGTCATTTCCGTAGAGGCACATGCCGGCCTCGAGGCGGAGGGAGTCCCGCGCACCTAGGCCCGCGAGCCGGAGCTGCTCGGGGCCAGCCTTGGAAAGGAGGGCCTCGGCGGCGGGGGTTGTTCCCTCGGGAGTTGAACCCAGCTTCTCGGCGAATGACAGCTCGAAGCCGTCTTCGCCAGTGTAACCGCCGCGGCTGATAAGCACGGGGTACGACTTTCCATCCGCGCCAACACGAATCTTTCCCTGGGCAGCGTTCCCGAAGTAGAGCGTCCTGAGATCGACGCCGGGCTCCAGGAGCCCCGCCAGGATCTCGGCGCTCTTGGGTCCCTGCAACGCGAGGAGTCCCGATCCATCAAGTCTCGTCCATTGCACATCGCCGCCAAACTTCCCCAGCTCGCCATCGAAGAACTTGGTATCCTTTTCAAAGCACGCTCCGTTTGTAACGACGTGATACTCTTGCTCCCCGATCCTGGTGACAATCCCGTCGTCCACGATCCCTCCCGTCCCGCTCCATAGGAAGGTCGTCAGCTTCCCCTGCATAGCAGCCTGGTTCCGAAAATCGGACGGCGCGACAGTCTCCAGGAACGCCGCGGCGCTGGGCCCTCGGAAGATGTGCTGGACCATGTGGCTGACGTCGAAGAGGGAGGCGGCGGACCGGGTGTGGTGGTGGGACTGGGCGTGCGGGTGGTTTGCGTAGGCGATCGGCATGTGGTAGCCGGCGAACGGGACGAGGTTGGCGCCGTTCGCGACGTTGAAGTCGTGGAGAGGGGTCTTTTTGAGGTCGGTGTTGGTGGAGGCGAATCGGACATGGTTTTGGCGGGCAACTGGTGCTTGACGCGAGAATAGCGACGAAGCTGCTCTGCCCTTTGGTGCCGCCTGCCGCAACGGCGAGACCGCTGCTTGGAACGCCCTTTGCCGCATTGCTCCGGTTGCAGAGTGCAGAAATGTGGAAGGTGTCGCAGGTGTCGCAGGTATCGTCTCCAAATTCGATGACTTCAAATAAACCTCGCCAAATAGAGCGATTGGTAGAAAGGTGCAGCGGATTTTCGTGATCGAGGAATGTTCACCAAACGGTGGCTGTCTTGCGTTCAAAACAGCTTGGCCGCCTTAACCGGAGCTCCGGATGAGATCATGGCAGTTTACAGGGTGGGGCGGGCCCACTTTCAATGCAACAGCGGGCTACGGCTGGTATCACCGAGTCACGATTCACCGAGTCAGATAAGCTTTACGGATGATTGGCCGGCAAGCTTCGGCATGTGAAGCTCCGGGGATCGGTAGCGCCCTTAGGCCGGTCTTGGAATTGAATGACATCGCAGTGCATGGGACGTCTCTTCGTTATTTCTTCGGCACCGGGAGCTCTCAAACAATCACCGTGGACATACTGGTGTATTACGAAGTCATTATCTTTCTCGTGCAGAAGCTTCCTATTCAACGGAAACCTTGTCTCGCGGCAGAGCTCCTCTTCTGTTTATAGACCGAAAGATTTATTTATCGGGTCGACTTCAAGGGAAACCTTCAACATGTGGAGTGTTGGCCCTCGCGCGCTCCGCCATGCTGGGCGCACAATCGCCTCGCCGGTGGGAGCTGCCAAACCGTCATTCCGCGCAGCTTCATCGTTGGCCCAGGACCACTCGCAGGTTTGAAACCCCCGCTAAATCTTGCTTGAGGAGCGAGTCAGCTAATCCAGTCCCCAGCTTCTGGGCTCAAGCCTCTCTGAAAATGACCCCGAAATGCACAGCATTCTCAAGCGCGTAAGTCTCAATCAGCGTCTGTCCAGCTTCAGCAGTCCTAACGAACCACCTGCAGGAGGAGAAACGCCAGCGCCACTTTATCAACCTCATTCCCTCGGAGAACTTTACATCCAAGGCCGTCCTAAACACTCTTGGCAGTGTGATGCAGAACAAATACTCAGAGGGATACCCAGGCGCGCGATACTACGGAGGCAACGAACACATCGACGAGGCCGAGAGACTCTGCCAGAATCGTGCCCTGCAAGCGTTTGACATCGGCGGCGATCGCTGGGGTGTTAATGTTCAGCGTGGGTGCCGTCCCAAATCGGACGTTTGTTCCTTTGCAGTAACACCACAGCTAACGCATACCTCATAGCTCTTTCGGGCTCGCCTGCCAACCTCTACGCGTACTCCGCCGTTCTCCAGCCCCACGACCGTATAATGGGCCTCGACCTCCCCCACGGAGGCCATCTTTCCCACGGTTATCAGCTTCCCACCAAGAAGATCTCTATGATTTCGAAATACTTCGAGACCTTCCCCTATCGCCTCGATGAGTCCACGGGCCTTATCGACTATGATAAGCTCCGAGACAACGCGCTGCTTTACCGGCCCAAGATCATCATCGCTGGAACCTCCGCCTATGCCCGTCTTATAGACTACGCCCGCATGCGTGCCATTGCGGATGAGGTTGGTGCGTATCTTCTCGCGGATATGGCCCATATTTCTGGTCTTGTGGCCGCTGGGGTTGTCCCGTCGCCTTTTGAGCACGCAGATATCGTCACCACTACTACGCACAAGTCCCTCCGTGGACCCCGCGGCGCGATGATCTTCTTCCGCAAGGGCGTTCGGAGCGTGAACAAGAAGGGCGAGGAGGTGATGTACAACCTCGAGAATCCGATCAACTCGTCCGTGTTCCCTGGCCACCAGGGCGGCCCGCACAACCATACCATTGCCGCCCTGGCGGTTGCGCTCCAACAGGCCAAGACTCCGCAGTTCAAGCAGTACCAGAATGCTGTCCTCGCCAACGCACAAGCGTTTGCTTCGCGTCTTTCAGACGACCACGGCTACAAGCTGGTTTCCGGTGGGACGGACAACCACCTCGTGCTTGTGGACTTGAAGGACAGGGGTATCGATGGGGCGAAGGTCGAGCGTATTCTGGAGCTCTGCGGCGTCGCGAGTAACAAGAACACCGTACCCGGTGACAAGTCGGCGTTGAAGCCGGGCGGTCTACGGCTGGGCACCCCGGCGATGACGACGCGGGGATTCAGCACAGAGGATTTCAAGAGGGTAGCGGACGTGATTGATCGTGGTGTGGGGATTGCGCTCACGGTAGCAAAGAGCGCGAGGGAGAACGCCAAGGCCAATGGGGCGAAGGTCCCGGATGGCATCAAGGCCTTCAAGGAGTACCTCGGTGAGGGCACGGAGATCAAGGAGATCCAGGAGCTCCGGAAGGAGGTTGAGGAGTGGGTTGGCGGCTTCTCCCAGCCATGGATTGAGGCATGAAGCTGTAGAAAAGGCGTAAGCATCTATAGAGCGTATTCAATCACACATTTGATTTTATTTCACTTTACATTTATTTCGCGTAGAGAAACGTGCCCGCGTTAGCTGAAGTGAAATCGTCTCCTGAAGGATGTCCCACGACTTTAATTTTAGATTCAAACTCTGTATTCTCTGGACCACCACAGCGGCGAACGGGCACGGATCTGGGCCGAGCCTAAAAACCGAGATTTGGCCACTTCGGCTCGTGCCTGTGGATCACAGGGACCGAAGTCTGGAGGCGCCGAGCTTCGGCGGTGGTGGCGTCACTGTTGCATAGCTTGGCGCGGCCAAGTGGGGCGATTTCACCGAGTCTCTGGGGACTCGGCTCCACAACGTCACTGAGTCTGGGGAATCTATCGATATCACCGAGTCTGCGGGGAACAGTGACCGGGCCGAGGAAAAGAATAACCCATAATAGTCGGTGTGGGAATTCGGAGCTCCGGCTCTTGTCTCGGCTGCCAAACGCTAGCGTTTTCCGCGACGAAAGAAACCTCCCGACTTGTTCTTTCCATCCCGCCTCTACTCTTTTCTGCAAAGAAGTACGTACTCGACAGACGTCCTAGCATTCCTGCTATCCTCTATCTGCCATCCAACCACCATGGCCTCCCTCATAATGCAGCGCGTTGCTTTCCCCGCCCCTAGGGCATTCACGAGCATGGCTCGATCGGCCTTGTCGACCCAGAGAAGCCATGTCCTACCGATATCAGGGATCTCGCCGTTGAGACGATCTTTCTCGCAAACATCTCAACGTACGTCTCATGCGACGTTCCCCGTTTGGCTTGTCCTCCCAGTGCATTTTCTAACGTGAATTTCCAGTACGCGAAAAGCGCTACACAGAGAGCCATGAATGGGTATCATTCAACCCGGACGGAAAGACTTGTAAGCTATTCTAATCACACAAAATCCGGAACAATCATTCTAATCTGAACGCTTGCAAGGCAAAATTGGAGTATCTACGTATGCTGCGGAAGCGCTCGGCGACGTCGTGTACGTGGAGCTTCCGGAGAAGGGCGGCGAAGTTGAGCAGGGCGAGCACTTTGGCTCCGTCGAATCCGTCAAATCGGCGTCTGAGATCGTGTCCCCTGTGACAGGGAGCGTGATCGCGGTTAACGACGGTCTCGTTGAGACCCCGGCGGACTTGGGTAAGGATCCGGAAGGCGAGGGGTGGCTTGTAGAGGTAGAGACGACCGACGGTGCTACGATAGAGGGTTTGATGGATGCGGATGCGTACGAGCAGTTCAAGAAGGAGGAGGAGTAAGTAGGAGGAACAGGAAGAATTATATAGCTATAACAACCGGAAGGTTATAAGAGGACACTGACGCACTACTTGCAACTAAAATCGTTCGCAGCGTCAAAGCTTCCAAATACCATGCGTCTTGAACACCTATGCTCGTCGATGTAGAACCTGACTCCGGTGGTATATACATTTCGCAATGTTAAAGTATATGTCCTATCGTTCTAAAAAAAGAAACCAACGCAATTGCCGTTCCGTCGTTGAAAGCAATACCCGGGTTGAACTGGGCCAAGTACCAAAATGCTATGAAAACCCAATATTGAAACCTTTTGCGCGCTCATGTCTATATCATCCCAATTACTCTTCCTCCTCCATCGGAGGGCAAGTGCAGAACAGATTGCTGTCGCCAAATGCATCATCCACGCGCGCGACACTCGGCCAGAACTTTCTCTCCCTCAGACCGGACAGCGGGTACGCCGCTTCTTCCCGCGTGTACGGCCTCTCCCACTCGCCCTGCACCAGGTCCTGCACAGGATGCGGCGAGTTCTTGAGGACGTTCCCTTCCCTGGGACTCCTGCCCTCCTCGATATCTCTGATCTCCTGCCTGATCTGGATGAACGAGTCGCAGAACCGGTCAAGCTCTGCGCGCGACTCGGACTCTGTCGGCTCGATCATCAGCGTGCCCGAGATGGGGAAGCTCATCGTAGGCGCGTGGAAGCCATAGTCTTGCAGGCGCTTCGCGATATCCACCGCCTCGACGCCCGCGGACTTCTTGAAGGGCCGCACGTCGAGGATGAACTCGTGAGCGCAGCGGCCCGCGGAGTTAGTGTAGACGACGTCGTAGTGGGGGAGAAGTCGGGACATGATGTAGTTGGCGTTGAGGAGAGTGACGCCAGTCTGGCGGGTGAGACCGCCGCCGCCCATGAGCTGCATATAGGCGTGGGTGATAGGGAGGATGGAGGCGCTTCCCCACGGCGCCGCACTGATGGGTGCCACAGCGGTGGACTTGCGCTCTTCGCCGCCAGACTGAGGGTCGAAGACGGGGTGGCCGGGCAGGTAGGGAGCCAAGTGGGACTTGACAGCAATGGGACCGACGCCGGGACCGCCACCGCCGTGTGGAATGCAGAAGGTCTTGTGGAGGTTCAAGTGACAGACGTCGGCGCCGATGTCACCGGGTGAGCAGAGGCCGATCTGTGCGTTGAGGTTCGCGCCGTCCATGTAGACCTGCCCTCCATGCTCGTGGACGATGCGGCAGACCTCCTTCGCCTCTGGCTCGAAGACGCCGTATGTGCTCGGATAGGTAATCATGAAAGCCGCCAGCTGGTCCGCGTGCTTCTCGCACTTCGCCTTGAGGTCTTCGACGTTGAGGTTCCCGGTCTTGGAGTCGCACTTCACGGGGACGACCTTCATGCCAGCCATTGCGGCACTCGCGGGGTTGGTACCGTGGGCCGAGACGGGGATAAGGCAGACGTTCCTCTTGGTGTTGCCGCCTTCCTTGGTCTCGTAGTACCGCTGGATCACACGGAGTCCGGCGAATTCACCCTGCGCACCAGAGTTCGGCTGGAGACTGACGTTGTCCATGCCGGTAACCTCGGCCAGGTTGTCACTGAGAGAGGAAATGAGGGCTTTGTATCCCGGGACCTGTTCAACCGGGCTGAAGGGGTGGATGTTGGCGAATCCCGGGTGTGAGATGGGCTGCATCTCCGTTGTGGCGTTGAGCTTCATTGTGCAAGAGCCCAGGGGAATCATGGCGTGTGCGAGCGAGAGGTCCTTCTGCTGGAGGTTCGTCATGTAGCGGAGGATCTCGGTCTCGGTGTGATAGCGGTTGAACACGGACTGCTGGAGGTAGGGGGTGTTGCGACGGAGGTTCGAGGGTATGGAGTCATCCAGCGAGCGGGATAAGTTGCCCTGACCCTCGACCGCAGCGGAAAACTTGTCCTCGGAGACGCCGAAGCACTTTACCAGACTCCCGACGGTCTCAACGGAGACGCCCTCGTGCAGGGAGAACCCGATCTTGTCCTCGCTGATGCGCCGTAGGTTAATCTTCTCGTTGAGGGCGTTCTCATGAACCTCGGCCACATCCGCCGGGCTGCCGCGGAGAGTGACGGTATCAAACAACACGAGTCCATCTTCCCTAACGCCGTTCGTGGCGATCTCAAAGGCACCCTCACCGACGATGACTTCTTGCGCCAATCTCGTCTTGGCCGCAACATCCTCCGCAATTGCCCTCAGGCCCTCCGGCCCGTGGTATACGGCGTAAAAGGCGCTCATGTTGGCCAGGAGAGCCTGCGCGGTGCAGATGTTGCTCGTTGCCTTTTCCCTCCGGATGTGCTGCTCGCGCGTCTGCAGCGCCAGCCTGAGCGCTTTATTCTCAAGTCGGTCCTTCGAGACACCGATGATGCGCCCGGGGATCTTGCGCTTGTACTTGTCCGTGCAGGCGAAGAAGCCCGCGTGGGGACCGCCGTTGCCCAGGGGCACACCAAAGCGCTGCGCAGACCCGATGGCAATGTCGGCGCCGAATTCACCAGGCGCCTTTAGCCTCGTCAGGGCCAGAAGATCAGTGGCAACGCACATGAGGCCACTCTTCTCACGAACAAGGGAAGAGAGGTCGTTGTAGTCAAAGACGCCACCGTGCGTGTCGGGGTACTGAACCAACGCCCCAATGAGGCCCTCGCTCTCGCGCACCAACTTCCCTTTATCCGCCAAGACGTCACCAATGACGACGTCGATGCCGAATCCCTCAGCTCGCGACTCGAGGACAGCCAGCGTCTGGGGGTGGCACGTCTCCGAAACGACGAAGGTCTTCCGCGGCGACTTGCCGGGCGCGTTGGCGAATGCCATCGTCATTGCCTCTGCCGCGGCCGTAGACTCGTCCAGCACCGAGGCATTGGCGATGGCCAGGCCAGTGAGGTCGCTCACCACCGTCTGGAAGTTGAGAAGGGATTCGAGGCGGCCCTGGCTGATCTCGGCCTGGTAGGGCGTGTAGCTGGTGTACCACGCCGGGTTTTCGAGAACGTTGCGCTGGATGACGGCGGGCACGAGCGTGCCGTAGTAGCCACACCCAATGAAGGAGTCGTGCTGCGCGTTGAGGGAGGCCAGCTCATCCATGCGCTGCTTGATCACATGCTCAGGGTGTCCCTCACTCGGCAGCGGGGTGGGCTCGGCGTCGGCGTCCCACTGCTGTGTAAGGTTCAGGCCAGCCTCCTTCTTCCTGACCTGGGGCGGGATGGTCTGGTTGAGGAACTCCTCCATCGAGGAGACTGGTGGCTGGAGGGCCTTGAGCATCTCCACGTGCTCGTCGGGTTCGCTGCCATTGTGCCGCCGCGAGAACCTCTGGTGGTCGCGCAGCTTAAGAGACGACGGGCTATTGGTGAAGCTTTGTTGGGCGCCGAGCCGCGACTGTGTTGTGAAGCTGCTGCGGAGGCAGAGGCTCGGACCGAGTGCCTTTGGCGCTGCCGCTGTGGCTTGTACCCGGCGGCAGTGCCGCGGGGCACTGCGGAGGGTGCGTGCAGCAGGGAGCATAGTTGCGCGCTGCCTGTGTAGCTACACAGACGATATTGGGGTGTGAGATCCAAGTCGATCGGGAAGGGATTTATCTTTCTGTGGCTTTTAGTCGATCAGCAGGTGTAAATCGAGACGTGAACAGCAGGGGGTAAAGAATGTGCCGGAGGGTATGTTTTCTTAGGACGCTTGGCCTCGGTGAAGAGTACGTACCGGAGGATAAGCTTCTGGGGAAGATCGTACGGGTTTTGGTCCGGTTGAGATTTGGTGGTTGTAAAGGTCGTCTGAGGAAAAGTCAAGGAAGGCTTAAGAGGTCCGAACCTCGGATGCCCCTCGAATAATCCCGGTTTAGCGAATGCGGAGTGACGGCGAAATACTAGCTCGGGCTTGACGCCGCCCGTCCTTGGCCCTGACCCACCATTGCGGGCCCGTTGTGGGTCTTGACTCAGTGACGTTTTGACTCGGTGATCGGGCCGGACCCGGCCAGGTGGAGCGCGCCAAACGGGGTACAGAGTCAATGTCTAGCTCTCTACTCGTTTATTCGCGGGGGCCATCTGAGGTTTCCCGACCGACGGCTTGATATGCCGGTGAACCAGTGAAGCAGACTACGAAGCCAATGTGGTTTTAATCTTCACTGCAATCCCAGCGCGGCTTGTTAAGTGATCCGTAGCCGCCTCCGCATGCCGTCCTACGCCTCCTTATCGCGCGGGGCCTGTGGCGTTTTTATCGACGCCTGGATATCCCTGTTTATTAAAACCTCCTCTAGCGCCTGTCGCCAGTATATCATCTTTTCTGCGTCTAGTGCGATGCAGAGCGTCGGTACGCCTTGAAGGCGCGTTCGAGGATAAGGACGTAGAACGGCATGGGCAGGCGGGGTGTCCAGGTTGTAGGCGATCTGCAGGGGAAAAAATAGGATATTCAACAATCACTGCGAGGACAACTCTCTTGCACGCTGAAAAGAATGTGGCTCCTTGCTTAGCTTTCTTCCAGACCCCTCCTCTTCACAGGATGTCTCTTCGTGCAGAGGGGTCTACGGACGACGGAGTTTTCCTCGGGGTCACCGGCCAGTCTTCGCCGCTGTCGGCAGTGATGTCATTTCTGCCATGCTTAGCACCGCACTGCATAGAAGCTGCATACACGTTTCCTCATAAAAGCTAACCTTGCTCTACTATATTAGAGCAGGGGACACCGCCAGTCAGAAAACTAGGCGCCCGGTGCGCCCGGGCTCTTCGCGCTATCTCTGTTCCCCGAACGAGTCCGGGATGCACTTGTTCTTGGTTTCTACAACATACGCCAAAGACTTCCCTTCGAAATGTTCGGTCCCCTCCCATTGATAACGCTCAGGCCTGCTTGTGGAGTGTTCTCCAGAGGAAGAGAAGATAGGCAAGCTGCCGGAACTCTTATACCTCGAGGCTAGGCTCTGAGCTGGTCCTGAGGAGGAACAGCGCCCTTCATCCCCGTGCGTTAACTCTGAACAGACTTATGTAGGAACCATATTATATGCAGACAGCGCCGGCACCTTCTGAATTTCTGCTCTCCTATATTGGTCTCACGATAGACCAAATTCCAGCCGGCAATCTCCTTTCGATAACGTGACTGATAGAATTACAAGATGATATGATCAAATCCCTAATGGATTAGGCGATACGGTCGCAATGTCACCGCTGGCATGTGCTTGCAGTCAGTCGGATTTAACACGTTATTCAGCAGCGTCATAGTGATGAGCTCTGAACGTTGGCGTCAGCGCAAGGGCCAATTAGGGATTAACAATTATAAGGGATAGGGGATTTCCATTTAATCGGGAAAGTTACCTCTGGGAGGACACCGGCATTGTTTTCAAGTTACGTGCTGCGTTTCATCATGGTCACCTCATTTTGTAACCAGACAATGATGTCACGATGTTTACGGCAAGCGTTGAGTGCAGCATAAGTATATAGCCTGCACCACCCAGCCCAGTGAACGGTTCGGTTCCAGAATCCAAGATCAACCAACGTCTATTAAAAAAATCTCCTCTGAAAATGACCACTCAAGTCGCCGCCGGCCTACAAAAGGCCCAGCAAGCAGTGCAAGACACCGCCACCAAGAACAAGAAGCTCGTCGATATCGCGGCCGACACAGTCGACGGAACCGCGAAACAATCGCAGACAACCGACCATGGGGTGGGTATAACCGATCCTGACCACTGGCTCCACGCTGGCAACGAGCAGCGGACTGGACCGTCGCTGCTAGAAGACCAGATCGCCCGCGAGAAGATCCACCGGTTCGACCACGAGCGCATCCCGGAGCGGGTTGTCCATGCCCGCGGTACCGGCGCCTTTGGCAACTTCAGGCTCACCAAGAGCATCGAAGACCTGTCGTACGCCGGTGTATTGACCGACACCTCGCGGGAGACGCCTGTCTTCGTGCGCTTCTCCACCGTCCAGGGCAGCAAGGGCAGCGCCGACACCGTCCGCGATGTCCGCGGTTTCGCCGTCAAGATGTACACCGATGAGGGCAATTGGGACATCGTGGGCAATAACATACCGGTCTTCTTTATTCAGGACGCAATCAAGTTCCCTGACTTTGGTAAGCTTGGCGGATACTGTGTTTGGAAGCAGGCGCTGACTTTGGTACGCAGTCCACTCGGTCAAACCGGAACCCCATAACGAGGTGCCGCAGGGCCAGTCCGCGCATAACAACTTCTGGGACTTCGTTTATCTGCACCCGGAGGCCACTCATATGTTCATGTGGGCCATGTCCGACCGCGGAATTCCCAGGTCCTACCGCATGATGCAGGGCTTTGGCGTCAACACGTACTCTCTTGTGAACAAGGAGGGCAAGCGCCACTTTGTCAAGTTCCACTGGATCCCCCATCTCGGCGTGCACTCGCTGGTCTGGGATGAGGCACTCAAGCTCGGCGGCCAGGACCCCGACTTCCACCGCAAAGATCTCATGGAGGCCATCGACAACAAGGCCTACCCGAAATGGGACTTTGCCATCCAAGTCATCCCGGAAGAGGACCAGGACAAGTTCGAATTCGACATCATGGACGCGACGAAGATTTGGCCTGAAGAGCTTGTTCCCATGAAAGTCATCGGCGAGCTCGAGCTCAATCGCAATGTCGACGAGTTCTTCACCCAAACCGAGCAGGTCGCCTTCTGCACTAGCCATATCGTCCCCGGCGTCGACTTCTCAGATGACCCCCTACTCCAGGGCCGCAACTTTTCCTACTTTGACACGCAGATCAGCCGCCTCGGCATCAACTGGGAGGAGCTCCCGATTAACCGTCCTGTCTGTCCGTTCATGAACTTCAATCGCGACGGCGCCATGCGCCACCGAGTCTCCAAAGGCAACGTCAACTACTGGCCCAACCGCTACGACTCCGTCCCCCCCGCCCCAGCTGGCCGGAACGGCTTTGTCTCACACCCCCAGTCAGTGACAGGCACCAAGCGGCGCGACCTTTCGACAAAGTTCAAGGAACATCACAACCAGGCTCAGCTCTTCTACAACTCACTGTCCGAGATTGAAAAGGTGCACGTCCGCAAGGCCTTCTGTTTCGAGCTTGACCACTGCGATGATCCCATCGTCTACGAACGACTCGCCGGCACCCGTCTTGCTGAGCTTGACCTCCCTTTGGCCCAGGCCGTCGCAGAGATGGTCGGCGCTCCTATCCCACAGAAGGCCCTGCGTGCCAACCATGGGCAGAAGTCCACCAGGCTATCCCAGCTTGACGTCGTGCCCAAGTCACCCGGGATAATCAGCCGCCGGATTGCTATAATTATTGGCGACGGGTATGACAAGGTTGCCTTTAATGGCATGAAGGCCGCCATTGTGGCGGCGCAGGCATTGCCTTTCGTCATTGGTACCAAGCGTTCTCCTATCTTCGCGGACGGTGAGTCCAAGGACACATCCGAGGGCGTGATCCCGGACCACCAATATGACGGACAGCGATCAACCATGTTTGATGCAACCTTTATTCCTGGTGGATCACACGTTAAAAGTCTCAAGCCCAACGGGCAGTTCCGGTATTGGATCTTGGAGTCTTTTGGACACTTGAAGGCGATCGGAGCGACGGGTGAAGCCACACAGCTTGTCAAGGAGGTCCTCGGAAGCGCGGTAGACGTCGAGGTGGCCAGCTCGGGCTCCAAGGCGCCGGTTGAATGGTATGGCGTTGTTACAGCAAGTGGACCGCAGACGCCGGAGAGCTTCAGCGAGGGGGTCGATATTGTCAAGGATGCTGGGGACTTCGTAGGCAAGTTCTTCTACCAGATCAGCCAGCATCGCCACTGGAAGAGGGAGTTGGACGGACTTGCAGCAAGTGTTCCGGTTTAAACTATTAGGTTGCTTAAGGCTCCGGTATTAAAGAGTTAAGGGTGTATAATATAGTAACGCGCTCGTTCTTTTCATCTGCCTCTCGATAGCTTCTAAACGACCTTACCCTACTTACCTACACTTCACACGAACCTTAGCAAGGACGATGTAGGCGTGGTCTACTGTGTGCCCATGCAAAAGCTCTAGAAGCTAAAGGTATACACTTTCCAGACACAAGTTACCCGGTCACCAAGCGCGCCCTTAATTACTGCCTGGAGCTACTCGATTAGTTATAGATAGCTGGGGGCAGACGCCATTATATCCCCATGTAATTCACATACTGGCCCCTCTCGTGGCCACGGTATCGCTATTCGATGTAAATACGTGTTCAAGCTAGATTAGCCGTGATGCTCTATACACGTTAACCTTCTTCAAGCGAAACTTAGCGCGGCGCACCCTAACCCTAGGCAGCAGGGATAGCAACGAAACGGCGCTAGGCCATAGGTCGCGGTGATGCATAAAGCAACGTGGCTGCCATTTCCCGTTGAATCCTTTGTGGGGGCGAGGGCAGGCGCCTCCTATATGTGCTTTGATGCAGGTGAGAGCCCGAGCCTCCTCGAGGCCAGGACTCCGACTCCACGGATAACACCTCGTCGAGAAGCTGGACATTTCGGTTAACTATTCGGTTCCCTAGGAATTGCTCAGGCACGCTTAACCTAGCGCAGCATTTTCCTGCCTGTTTCCTACAACTTTGGCTCATATCTATTCGGTTGCGTTCGGATGTCCTGGGCGCTGCCATGCTAAGATCTCATGCATTCAGTGCTCCGAAATTACCTCAGCAGGCCCCAGTTATGCTTTCGCGCAATTGTGACGTCACGCAAGCCCTGGTACGAAAAACGGCTCGTAACTTTCAGGAAGGAGTACAGGATACAACTGCACTGCAGCTGTTTAACATGTAGAAGAAGCATGCTGTGCTACGCATCCCTGATCCTCCTGCATTCACCGAGGTATAGTATACTGTAGCTATATGTCGCTTAATATAAGTTGTATATATACTCCATGTGGAATAGCCAAAGGTTTATCTGTTCAGGCTAGTTTGGGAATCATGCCTGAACGATCCTGAGGGTATTTCTTCAGTCATCCGATTAAGAAATGTATCTTTAAGTGTACAGTAGGCTTTAATCCTGCGTTTATTTGTTATAGCCCCGCAGCTCATAGAACCCTGTCTTTCCAAATGCAGTAAGTGTCAAATGCCTTCCTAGAATTGATGTTCGTACAGTGAAGTTATGGTACAACCTTTTGAGGGGAGAAGCAGCAGTACTTTCCCCGGACTGCGCGCTCTCCCGGTAAGCCAGGGAGGGCTATTACGTCAGTAATGAGGGTTTTGACGTCACAATACATTCACATTGCGCAGGCGATAGGGCTACCATCCAAAAAAACCATGCTGGGTTTTGATTTTGAATTATCGAATTCTTAATGCGATTTTCTGTAAACACGCGAAAGGCGACGAAGCAATCCGATCGCCTCTCTGCTCCACCACCTACATATCCGCCGCTACGGAAGAGCGCCCCGAGTATATCATGGTAGCATTCGACCCACCCTCGAAACGTGTCCGTATATGCAGGGAAGAGAAAAATGCCGCATCGATCTCAGGTACAGACTGCCTGCCAGTCATGCCGTAAGAAGCGAGCAAAGGTAGTATTCCCTAGGCCCCTCTTATTAATGAAATGAGGAGGAAAACATAAGCTTTGTACAGTCCTTCCAGCATTATGTCTCTGTCAGCACACTAACTTCTCTATTGCAGTGCAACGGCAGAATCCCCTGCCAAAGATGCGAGGACACTGGCGAAGAGTGCGAGTACAACCACAGCCGGCACGTGTCGAAAGACGAACTACGAGCCGAAATCGCGCAGTTAAAGAGGACCCTGAGCCTGTCTCGGAGATCGGCGGAGGATAATGAGCCACGTGGGGACAACATTAAAGGCGCTGGGAAGGACCCGAACAGCGCTATCCCGTCGCAAGCCTCCACCTCGCCGGTAGCATCCCAAGCCGACTCTGCTGGAACAAGCAGCACCAAGTCTGCTGATCCACCTTGTTTCAACCAACTGCTTTCGTGGAGATCATGCCGTCTCTCATTCGACGACAGCCATGTACTAGTCGGAAAGCCTGAACAGTCGACAGTCCTGACTCTTCCGCCGCTCCCACTCGACGCCTACGCCTCCCAACTGCGCACGGAGATTTGGACCGACATAGGATGGACAGGAGCGCACGTACGCCATCTGTTTGACGTCCTCCTTACCTGGGACTATCTGCCATTCTGCCTTCTCTCTAAAGACCTATTTCTTGAAGACTACTATAGTGGGTCAGACCGCCTCTGTTCATCGGCATTAGTGCACGCGATTCTCGCTCTGGCGACTCGGGTAGTCAACGAACATAGCGACCGCAACGAAGTTCTCCCTTCCGGGTGGCTAGGGAGCAAAATCTTCTACGAAAAGGCAGAGGCGATCATCCGAGACAATACACAAACTATGACCCTTCCAGATGCCCAGGCTCTCGGGATTCTCTCACTCTACCACATCCGGTGTGGACAAGAGGTGGAAGCCCTAGAGGTTGCCGAGTTGTTTGTCACTGTTGTCACAAAACTTTGCCAGTATACGCCCTCAGCTAGCATAGAAGACAAACAATACACGAGGGTACGCGCCGCTACTTACTGCAGTGCAGTATCTTTGACTCGGTATGTTATACCGGAGACCACTATTTCTCTTATAATAGCCGCGCTAATCACAAATCGCAGTATGCTATCCTTGACAACAGGACAACTCTTTAATCTCCCCAACCACGTAGCTCAGGAGAATCGATTTTTCCAGGATCAGCTGTCTCTTAGCCGCGAGAACGCCAGTGAGGCGGTCGACAGTCTCACACTCAGTAAGTAGTTGATCAGGGTTAAAATGGTTTTAAGGATTCGTTGATAACCAGAAACAAGACCTCGCGCCCGGCGCTCACGACTTACCGCTATGCAACAGTCAGCTTATTGCTGCAGAGATGTTTCGGCTCACCGATTTGGTACACGGGCTAGTCGTCCCGGCTCGTTCAGACACTCCAATGTCCCCAAGTCGTGTTGTAGCAGTCTACAGGGAGTGTCTTGATCTGTACGAGCGGCTCTTCGGTATTTTCGACTCAGAGGGCAGCAGAACACCATTCGTCCTATTCATCCAGTAAGTATGCTGGTTCACCCGCTAACTGTATTAGTAGGAGTGGTTTTAACTTGCTGCAGCATGTACTACCACTTCTGTCTTCTTTGCGCCTTTAGGCCCTTCGTCAACCTCCCCCTCGAAGATTCGGACGTTCGGCCTTACGAGATATGCACGCAGTCTGCGCAATCCATCCTGGCACTGACTCAGTCTTATGACGATCTCTTTACTCTACGGCGTGTGTCCGGATTTATTCCCTATTTTGTCTGCGCGTCTGGTCTGTTTTGTCTTGCTTTAGAAGGCGGCGATACGGACATGGACCCCGCGCATTTGCGTCAGGGTGACGATCCTCGGCAACCTGGGCCTAAGGGACACAATGAAGGTTTTCGGCGTTCGGCTTTTCCGTCGCACGTCAAAATCTCCGCGGCAGCTCATGCACGATTGCTGCTCGCAAAGATGGGTTCTACCCATCCAGCAGCGACGATTGCCGGCAGAAAGCTTCAAGACGAGATTGGGTTGGCACAACAGGGCGTCACTGCAAGTTCTCCTATGGTCGACACATAGCTAGCCATGGGATACTATGAACAGAGAGTTCGTGTGCATAGGAAAATTTCCATTAATCGGAGAAGACTTCCTTTAGGTCAAGAGTTATGCAGAGGGTAGCTAGATGGCTGGTTTCTTAGCAAAGTTGCTCTTGTTGCCTACGCAAATATAATGGCGGCTTTTACTCCGCCTTCTTATAGTCGAGATTGAGATTTACATTAGACCTTGCCGGATGAATAGGAAATACAAGCCTCGGAAGTCCGTAGCTGTAACCTGGCAGGCCTGGCCAACTTAAACACGGATGAAATAAAGCATGGTAGATAACATTGACTTTGCACCTGTCAGGAGAGCCCTGACGTTACTCTAAATACCGGTTTGTTATAGCTACTCTTCTTTCAAGCGGTAAGGGTGATATTATAGCAGTGAACCATTCTCTCCATGCGTTTCGGCGTTATGGCTATCGCAGGTACAGGCCAGGTTATTTTATACTGCTATTTTTGTACGATATATATCCTACCTACTCTCCTTCGAGCATTATGGTGCTATAAGGGGTAGTGAACTTTCTGTGTCTAGTTTCCAGGTAGGTTAGAGCGCAAACCAGATCTTCCTAAATCTCGCCCCTTCAGTTGACGAGGTACACGCCGCTCCTGAGCTTGCGACGTAGGATACGGTAAAAAAGATCGTAAACTCGCAGGCCACGGGATATGAGTCGGGGTTAACCCTGCGACACCCCTCCTAACTTCGATCTCTCTAGCATAGTCCTTAACGCAGAGTTTCGCAGTGATGTCAGTAATTCTTTATATATCGCCCTCAGTAGACCAAGTCTCTCTGGTCGGTGGCGGTTAACACGCTGATGTCTAACGTGCTAGACGTGGCTGTGGCCCTGATGCGCCGGTCGATGTTCGCTGCGCTAGTAATGAAGGGATAGCTAACGCAAAGTCCGCCGGCGACAAACTTACTTGCAGCTAATGAACTCCTGGGTGTTAAGGGTCGCCAATATCCCGAAGGCTTTGTCATTATACTTCGCGTTTATGATTCGTTTGGAGGCTTCTCCAGGTCCGAAATCGGCTGATGACATCCCCGCATTCAACCAAGGGGGAGCAAATGCCAAGCGACCAGGGCTGCATGTCTGAAGCTGTGTCTTGGTGGTTTCTTCTCTATCTTAAGTTATATTCGGCAGTCCCGACGGTAGATGACAAGCTACAACCCGGGGTTTTCATAGTATCTTTGGAAGTATTAAGCATGCCGCCCCCGCCTTCAACCCAAGGACGGAAGTAGAGGCGAATGGTTTCTTTAATATGACCCGCTCTGCGAGCCGACGTGATTCGTCGTGTCAGCAGCTTGCATTAGCGCGCACCGGCTCGTTCCCCACTCCAAGCGCCACCTCGAGACTTGTTCTCAACCCGCTGCCCACGTACAGTGGAAAACTGTACAGCTCATAAAATCCCACCGGCTACAGCGGTTCACCACGTCATAGACGCATTCCATATCCTCCACGTCAACCATGGACTTCAGCTACACAGGTCACTGTGGAGTCCCCGCTGTCCGTCTTGGCCACATGCCTCATCAGACATTTATCTGCCAAGACGGAGAGGACTGGGCTGGTATCACCAACCAGAAAGAGCGGAGACGGTTGCAAAACCGATTGAACCAGCGAGCCCGTAAGTCAGCAGTGTTTCCCCCATTTACCGATGTGCCTGAGCCACCAACCATGGGACAAGGCCGATCGAAAACATCCCAGCGGGATGACACGAACTTCAAACTCCCCGGGGGTGCCAGTTCGCATATAAGCGCCGAAAATGCCGCCGCAGTCTACAAAGTTGCACAAAAGCGCGAATGGCTGAAGAGAAGGGAGGACCAGGTCTTGGAAAGCTATACAGGAGGGAAAATAGCGCCAGACCACCTCCTCCATGTAATCCAACTCAACGTCTTTCATGGCATGCTGGGAAATGCGTCCTTGCTGCGGTTAGAGGAAGACCTTCTTATTTGCACGTCCATTTCTCCATTCGGACGCGTGGGTCCGCAAAGGTGGGATGCCCCAGTTATATCCTTACCGCCATGCCCTGCCAATCTTACACCCACGGCTCTTCAGCTGCGGGTGCCCCACCACCCATGGGTTGATCTGTTCCCACTCCCTCAGATGCGAGACAACTTCCTGGTAGGGCTGGATGGACTGTTATCAGACGAGGATGACGAAGAGCTATGGAGTGACCTTATGGAATCTGAGGGCACGAGCAAGACTGAGTGGAACGGCTTAATCCTTTGGGGTCCTCCGTGGGATCCGTGGAGCTGGGAAGCGACGTTGCCCTTTCTGCAGAGGTGGGGATGGCTGGTGGAGGGCTGCCCAGAACTTATCGAGTCTACAAATTATTGGCGTCGTGGCAGGGGTGAGGACTGCTTGCAATTTCCGAGTGCCGAAACCGCCCACGAGGGCTTACGGGTTCAGGAGGTACTAGAAGGGGACATCGGATCATCGGATACTTAAAGGACGTGTACTTATCAAGATTAGGTTAAGTAGACTCATGGGAACATGCCTAACTTAACTGGCTTTAACAAAACCTGCTCGGCCTGGATTTCCTCGAGCAGTTCGCTATCCCGATAGTCCTCCAGGTCAAGGTCCATATACCCGCTCGAGGCCCACTTCCTGGGGCAGAGAAACAAATTCTTGCCATTTATAGTCTTGTCCCCCAGGACACGTAGGGCGCATCTTCCAGCGTCTTCCGCATCGGCCACCTCCACATCCAGGGTCTGAAGCTTGTCGAAGACCTCCGGCGGCAGGATGCTTGTGCGGACGTACCTGACATACCTTGTCGTTAGCGGCGGGATTTACGAGTTAATAGCTAGAGGGGAGCGGATCCAATACCATGGAGAAATGATGTTGACACGACTGCAGCTAAAAAAATGCCGTCCGCCTCATCGCGTGCATGATGCCGCGGACGCCCCACTTAGTGCTGCAGTATAGCGGCGTCCGGGGAACGTCGAGGAATCCTGCTCCGGAACTTATTAAGATAAGACAAGTATCTTCCTGCTCTGTGTTCGGCTGCGTTCCGTTCTGAACCACGAAGTAGCGGAGAGCGAGTTTGGCCGAATAGAGCGCGCCGTGGAGGTTCACATTGATCATACCGAGGTCAGGCTCGCGAAAATCCTCGTCTCCACCGTCGACCTTGAATATGTCATCTGCCGTGCTTATTCCGGCGTTCGCGATAACGTAGTGGATCTTCCTGCTAGGAGAGAAAGAAGCCGCTTGTTCGAAGAGCTTAACCTGGTCCTGCCATTTCGAAACGTCGCATTGGACGAATTTGGTCCTTCAAACAGGTCAGCTCTGTGGAGATGAAGGAATGGTAGTACTACCCGACGTACCCTTTGATTTCTGATTCAAGGCTTTCCCCTCTGCGGACGTCTAGATCTCCGATCACAACGGTAACGCTTAAACCCGGGTCAGCAGCAGTTCTCTAGCCTGATTTCAAATAAAATGTCGGCTCACCCTGCGGCGTAAAGCGCGCGCACGTAGGCCTCACCTATGCCACTGGCACCTGAGCACTATTTATTAGCCATTTCGGGGGTCCGATTACATCTGGAAAGAATCTTACCGCCTGTAACTACCGCCGTTTTACCCGCGACGCAGGAAAGATCCGGTGGCGCCTCACAATCCACACGGGGGTTGATTTGCCGGGCCATTTCGATCGTACAAGAAGTAGCAAAAGGGATAGCGTTTGTGGCATATGAGCAAGAGCGGCGACTAGTCCCAGGTCAACTCTATATATAATAAGAACAGGCTTGTAAACTTGGAAGGGTTGTGTACCTTGTAGTAGACAGGCGTAGTACGACGTGGGGCCGTGTTATGCAACCTGCTGACAGCTAAAAGAATCGGTAATAAGCGGGTCTAAACGCGAATACGTACCTAAGCCCTTTAAGTAGCAGGACGTTAACACTGCACTTGGGAATCGGCAGCTTTTCATCCGTAGCGTGGATAGGTACTGTCATTGCATAGAGCCTTGGCCTCCTACATCCTATTTAAACATCAGCACGGCCAGGATGGAAACTGTCTCTGAGCAGGAAAGAATTTGACACACGGACCTTAGAGAATTCTGGTTATCTATACTTAATTCGGCCTCTGCATTCGATGACACAGAAGAGGCCCATGTCTACAGACAAAGAAAGACCTGGAATAAAGAGAATTCGCTATAATGCAGCAAGCAAGATAGTGTATATAGTTGTTTCCGAGACCAGATCTCCCGGCTCTTATCCGTCACTTCTTGGAAAGAACGGCGGCCCAAACATCCATAGTAGTCACCTTCCCCATCCCCCCAATGCTCTTAGCAGACGTTGCAGCTGCATCCCTTCCTGATCTTAACAACGAAACAACTCTTGCGTCCTTTATATCAGCCTCGACTTCGCTGAGGAAAGTTGGAGACCCCGTCGAGCTCGTCTCCCAGGATCCATCCAATAACCCGTCCCCCGGAACAATCGTCTCCTCCTTGTCAACCGACCAGCTATGCTTTTGCGCCATCTCCTTTATTTCGCCGGGACCAAGCAGAGTGCGAATGTTTTCGGTACTCTCCGCTTTATGAGCCTCGAGCGTCGCCCTCGCCATCGCGGACAAAACGTGCGGAACCGCCGTCTCCTTCGTAGCGTTCAGCGCATACTCCGCCACGTACACCCTGTCGACTCGTCCTTCCAGTGCTTTCAGAGTGCTGTTTAGCACCTCCGGTTCCGCAAAATACCAGATGCTATGCGCCAAGACAGCCGCGTCCCACTTCGCCTCGGTCCTGCTCAAAAACTGCGTAGGGTCGTCCCGGTGCCACGATATCCGACTTCCCACGGCGCTAGCGCTCAGGAACTCCTGTGCCTGGTCCAATGTGAACGGCGCGCCGTAGTCGCCCGGTGCCGGGTCGACGCCGTCAACGTGTCCGCCGGGACCCACGGCTTCGGCAAGGGCGGCGGTGCATGTTCCCTGGCCACAGCCAATCTCGAGGATGCGGCTGCCGGGCTGGACACCCCAGACGTTGATTAGGCGAATCCGGTGCTCGACTTGGGCGAGCTCGATCTCTGGGTGATTAGGAACTTGGATCGAGTACGACGCGACATAGGACGCGCGGGACAGAGAGAGAGTTTCGGCTTGGTCTTTCTTTGACATGATGGCTGTGATTTTTTTGGTTTGAACAGCTAAGAAGAATAAGCAAGGACGCTTTGTCATTTTTTGTGTGCTTTCGGTAGGCTAGAAGGAAAGGGCATGAGGGGATTCATGCACTCGAGGTTATCTTACGCAGAAAGTATGAGTCATGCATAGGATATTGGCAACATCAATCATTGGCTAACTGGGCGACACCCGAATCCTTTGAAGAGTCAGCTCGCAGGGCGCTTCACGCCAAATTTCCAGCTCATTGGCAGATCTGGCGACGCCATTACAGACACTGTGGCCATGCTTCGAAGTGCCGCGATCCACGCTATTGATGCCATTGGTGGTTGGGACGATAGGATTTCGTTGGAAATTTAAAGCGTATCGTCGGAACACGCGGCCTTTTTAGACAGTAGGCCAGCTCAGAATATGCAGCAGTTTACCTCATCCGCGAGGAATTCAAGATGCCATACAATAACCGGCTTGATGGCCCCACCCGCCAGCGCTCACCTCGCTCTCCTCGTGTTTAGCCCCGATGTTACCCGGTTTCGACCAAGGGCGAGCGACTTCAAGGACTCCAAGCCCGGCGATCCCCGCAAAAAGATCGGCAACTGGGGTCAGAACGCGGAGGACCGACGCGCATGTTGCATGGCAAAGCGGAGCCTCTCCGACAGATTCTTAAATCCCGTCAATTAGAGGACAGCAAAACCGCGTTAGGTTGAGCATGCATCGAGAAAGACCGGTGCACCAATGGTTTCTCTTACAACACAGCAGAGCAAGGCTTAAGAGACTTAACTTCTCCCTTCACACCCGCTCACATTTCTTTCATAGCAGCTTACCACCCCTTATGAAACCCATCTCGGCATTCTGTGTTTTCGCTGCCGGGGCAGCTGCGGCCCCGGACGAGCCGTCCTCCTACCTTACATGGATGGCCGACTCGTTCATAGAGCGTGGCCTCGAGCCCGACGCCAGTTACTCCCACGCGACGCTATACCTCGGCTTCGAGAAGGCATACGACCTTACTAAGGACGAGAAATATCTCGAGTGGTACCGGGGGCAGTATGACAACGTTATTCTTCTCGAGGACGGAAATGTTATGAACTGGAACCTCTCGTATTATTCGCTTGATGACTATCGTCTGGGAAATAATTTCCTTTACTGGTATGACCGGACGGGCGAGGAGAAGTACAAGATCGCGATGGACACCATTCGCGAGCAACTAAACCGGCACCCACGCAACCCATCCGGCGGATTCTGGTAAGCGCGGTCCCACGCCATTCAGCTACTAAACCGCTGTACAAAGACCCAGTTAGCAGAGGCGGACAGCTAATAAGCTCACCCCTCCAACAAAGGCACCGAGAACCAGACTACCCGAACCAAATGTGGCTCGACGGGATATTCATGGCCGACTCCTTCTACGCGAAATGGACTGCGAACTTCGACGCCGACAACCAGACGGCGTGGGACGATGTCGTGCTCCAATTCGACTTGATCGAGGAACACACGCGAAACCAAACCACGGGGCTGCTCGCCCACGGCTACGACGAGAGTAAGACCGCCGTCTGGGCCGATCCCGACACGGGCTCCGCGCCGCTTGTGTGGGATCGTGCCGTCGGGTGGTACTTCTTGTCCCTGCTCGAGGTCCTTGATGTTCTCCCTGAGTCGCACGATGGATACGAAAGGCTCCTGGGCTACTACAAGTCGCTCGCAGAGGCGCTCAAGGCTGCACAGGATGCTGACTCTGGTGGCTGGTGGCTCATCATGTCGGAGGAATATGTTGGCGTCGAGGGAAACTACATCGAGAGTAGTGGTACTGCTATGTTTACTGTTGGATGGTTCAGGGGCATCGCCGCCGGCTTCTTGGAGGAGGCGACATACCTGGCGCCGGCGCAAAAGGCCTATGAGGGAATGACCAATCGCTTTCTACAGCCGGAAGCCAATGGGACTTTGACGTGGCTCGGTACAGTCGAGGTGGGATCGTTGTCAAGCAACGGGACGTTAGAGGTAAGACCCCGAGACAAATTATCTCCGCCCTTCTCTTTGGCATCAACGTGCCACGCATTTTCAGCCGGCCGGCTGCTAACGCTACATGGCAGTATTACATTAGCGTGCCCCTCATCCCGAATGATGTCAAAGGCGCGGGGCCATTCATGCTTGCGTCGTACGAGTGGGAGACCTGGGCTCGAGACGCTCACAGTCGGCGGGCCTGATCTACTCTTTAGAAGCTATTTCGAGGGTATTGAAGACATATTCGCGTCGTGTTAGGCTGAAGTCCCATTGAAATGCCACCATAAACACTTTCTGATTTCTCCTCTAAAGCCTAGTATGTAGTACGTGTCTTCTCCTTACTACACGCTCGCGTCATTGCGTGTACCAGCTAAAATAAGTCCAACCCTTCTCAATAACTCCTACTTCCTAGACATCCCTGTTCTCCCTAAGCTCTTGCTCCTGCACGTGCTCCTTGCTGTTCCGGTCAGCGATCTCAGGGTCAGCCTTGACCATATGGCTCCCCTCAGTAACGTGGCTCTGCCCGCCAAACAGCGTGTCCATCTCCTCCAGGGGCACCTTCTTAGTCTCGGGGATAAAGAACCAGACATAGCCAATCATAAGGATGTTCGCCGCCATGAAGAAGAACAGGCATTTGATCCCCTCGTTGGCAAGGAAGGTAGGGAAAAACTGCTGGAAGATAGTGTTGGCTACGTTCTGCATTTGCGAGGACATTCCGACCGCCTGCGCGCGCACGTTCATGGAGAAGACCTCGGCGGTGTAGATCCACACGGTAGCGCCCCACGAGGGCTTGTAGAAGAAGATAAAGAGGAAGAGCAGGAAGACAATGGAGATGCCCACGGGCTGCGATTTGGTCGTGGTGCCGTCTGGCCCGGGGACGTCGGGCGTGGTGAGGCCGACGATAGGCACGATCATCATGCACATAGCCATGCCAGCCGCCCCGACGAGGAACAGCCAGCGGCGGCCATAGCGGTCGGCGGTCCACATCGCGTTGAGGGTGAAAACGATGCCAAAGGTGGCGTTAAGAGCGTTGATAAGGTTGATGGTCTCATCGCTGGACCAAATGGTCTTGTAGATGGAGCTGGAGTACGTGTTGAGAGTCCCCTGGCCCGAGAGCTGCTGCATGACGTTCAGTATAAAGACAAGGTACAATCGCTTCCGGATAGACGGGTCCTTGAACAGCGCAAAGTATGAACCACTGATGGCCTCCTTCTCATACTCGATCGCCTCGCGGATGAGGAGCACCTCCTCCTCGACTTCTGCCTCAGTCTCGCGAATCCGGCGCATGGCTTTCTTGGCTTCCTCAATGTTGTTGTGGCGCTGGATCCACCAGCGGGGGGACTCGGGCTGGAACGGTAGGAGTATGCACACGATGACGGGGACGAGGATTTGGAAGATGACGATGAGGCGCCAGTCCCAGTGGCCGAGCTTTTCCTTGTTGCGGTTGGTGGCGTAGGCGATCCAGAAGCAGATAAAGGAGCCGACGCTGTAGAAGAGCTGCCAGAATGTCATGATCTTGCCGCGGACGTTGGCGGGTGCGACCTCGCCGATGTAAATAGGGCCAGAAGCTGTAGTGAAAAGCAGGAGTAAGCGGGGGGGATTCGGAAACTGTTCGGTGCGAACCTACTGAGTGCGATGCCTTGGCCAATACCAATGAGCACCCGGCCACCGATAAAGCACCCGATGTTATGCCACGGCGCAAAGGCCTGGACGAAAGTGGCGATTATGGTGAGGATGCAGCCGATGGCCATGCCCCAGCGCCTCCCGAGGTAGTCGGCGAGCGGGCCGCCCATAAACCATCCCGAGACGATGGCACCGATCGTGTACGACGTGTTTATGAGACCAAGGAGATTGGCATCTTCCGCCTGGTAGAGCAATCGTTAGGCCACTGCTTCCATTCACGGTAAGGGAGAGAGGTGCCTACCGCGTCGATGTCAAACCACTCGAGCCAGTTGTCTGATCCTTGGGCAGCATTGAAGACACTTGCATCATATCCATACAAGACCATGCACTGGGGGCACCGGAAGCGTTAGCGCCTGGCACAGTGCAGCCTCTTTACAGAATATTATAGCTTACCATGGCCGCCACAAGCGAGATGTACCTGTCATTGCCATTAGCTACCCATCCGGCCCTGGTTGGCGTCCACCCCCTAGAAAGACCGCGAAAAGACGCCAGAATAAGATAGGAGGGAACCTACCATGTATATACCGTTGTCTTCGAAATCGCCATCTTCGCGGCTTTTCGTCGAGTCCTAACCGATATAGCCGTCAACGAGAGCCCGCGAACGTATAGCCTACTAAGAGAGTCGTCGACGCGCGCACAGAGGGTCGAAGGTTATAAATCCCTCGGTGCGAGAGAGCAGAAAGAAAATAGGGTAGTTTCAAATGTGATAACAGCAGTTCCACATCAGAACCGAGGGATCGGACCTGTTCTTCTACTCAAGCACTGGAGAAGCTCGGCCTTGGCACCGCCGAGCCTCGAAGCCGATTTCCCATGACCCCGGTCCTCTGGCACGACTCCGCCCTCCTCCATTGGTGGAACTAATTTTCCGCCGCCCTTCCCATCGCCGCGTGGCCAAAGCTTCTCAGCAACGTGCCCAATAACGAACCCCATGGGGAAAACCTTGCCTTGTTTGGACTAGTGTCCTCTGTCCCCGCGCTGCAGCGCCGGACCTTATTTGGCAAAAGCTCCATGGGCGCGTCTCCTTGCCACACGAACCGCTTACATTCCCCACCCATCCCGCGGATCCTGCCGTAGGGATTTAGGAAGGCAAGATAAGGGAACAAGGTTAGGAATGTTTAGCACTCTGAGTCGGGTGATTGATTTGCCGAAGGAAGCGCTGAGTGCAACCCGTCGAGGTCCGGGTTGCATGCCGCCTATCCCCGCCGTCCTTCGTGTTCAGGGAACGCTACGGAGTCTCGGACCGGATGCATAAGAACGACACAGAGGCTACTGGCCAGGGAGAGTTTCGGCCGAGGTGTGTTAGGCCCCTGCTGCTAACTGTAATCACCACTTTCTGACAGGCCTGGTTAGCAAGATAGAGCTAGACATCCGCACTTGCCACAAGTCGATCAACGTCAATGTACACGAACTACCAGGACCTAGTAAGGGGCTAGGTAGTAGGCGTGGCTAATAGAGGACGCGGGCTATTAGCAAACAAGCAATTCACGCCCAAAAGATCAGGCCCGTCCTATCCTAGCGGCTCTGCTCTCGGCATTCTGTCGGCCGAAGTTTCCGCCGGAGCTTAACCTTATTCATAGACTTCTATCACAGATTAGACCGCCACAGGCTAGGATAGGCGCCTGCAGGGCAGAGAAGGACAGCAGAATAATATAAACATATCTAGAGGAACAACAGAAGGGATTATATAAGCAAGCTAATAAGACAAAGAAGTAATGCCTTACTAGTATATATTATTACAGGAATAACAGCTCGTAAGTAAGTAATTAATATTTCTATTCCTATATTATCAGATCTTCGGCTTCAACATACGCTCCTTTCTACCCGCCACTATAAAATATAATCAGCTCCGGTTGCTTTTACTTAATACTTTCTATCGAGGTCTTAGGACCTTAATATCCGCCCTCAGAAATCCTGATCGTCTTAACAACAAGTGAAACTAATTTTTTCGAGCGTGTATAAAACGAGAATGTTGCGGCAGTAACAACAGCCAAAAGACACTGGGACATGATGTAAGGGCTGCGAGCAATAGGAGCCTAAAGGGAGATCCTAAAGGGAGTATTCGGACCGAGGAGAACCTTATGCTCTCCCTAGCAAAACGACGGTAAAACAACACATCGTGGATTGCATCACTATCAGTATCAGTTAGACTTTAAAAGAGGTGTTAGAGCACCAGAATAGAAGGAGAGGCATATGATACTCTTTCTGACTTTGGACCCCTACCCTACAAAGCAAAATGCGCCGTCCTAATAGTCTGTACGTCCGAACCCAAGGGTAGCCGTAAAGCAATTGTTGGCAGTAGTCCTTCGACACACTGACTATACACACTGTCTAGAGGCCCCACAGTACAGCCTAGAAAATTGCCGCTTAACCTGAATCCAAGGTACAGTCTCATACTATCAGATGTGTGTCGGTATGTCTCGGCCAGATCACGTATAGAGCGGAAACCGAGAATGCCAACTTGCCAGCTGCCTTGTCGACGGTGTCAAGTGTCTACCGCTTACATCCCTGACCTGACCTCTTTTCTGTGACATAGATGGCTTGAGGTAGGATCCTGCCGATACTTTCCTCAGGAAACGACATAACGGCATCCGAATAGTACCCTGGTCCTTTGAGCGTCAGCATGACGCAGCCGAAAAGCCTAATTCACAGGTCGTAAAATGTCTGCGACATTTTTGATATCATCGACTCTTTACGCTCTCAAGGCATTGGCCAGTATGTCGACCTCCCTTAGATCGTTGTATGCGGTACCCAGTCCTCCGGTAAGAGCTCCGTCCTGGAGGTAATATCGGGGATGACCTTCCCTACTAAGGACGCCCTCTGTACTCGATCCGCCACTACGCTAAGCCTCCGTCGCAGATGTGACGAGCACGACGAAGGTTCAAGAGCCTCTATTATTCCCGGTTTAGACGGTGTAAGAAAGTTTAACTCAAACCATCTACATCTACAGGTCGACATATATAAATATCAGGGCTTCTGTCCATCGTTTGCTAGTCTCAAAGAACATAACTTCTCATCATTATTGCCTTCACATATTTCTACTACCCATCTCAAGATCGCAATCTTTCACGTCTACCTCCTTTATACCGAAACAGTTAGAAAGTCTTCCTATCTCCTAAACGACAGAATGGCCAAAGCCGCTAGCTCCCTCGCGCTCCTCGTCACTGTCTTCGTTACAGTTACGTTAGCTGGCGTAGTCGATGATCCCTCCCAGCAAGTCCGGTCCCTAGACCCTAGCTGTGTACGACAAAATGTTTCGGAATCAACCGCCTCCGCCCCAGATGCTATAGCTACGCTCTGCAACGAGGCCAACGCATTCAGGGTCCGTGGCACTATAAATACCCTCGATGCTGAGTCGCTTTTCAGAAATTCTATCCTCCTCGAACCTAATATTTGCTATCGACTCTTTGGTAATATTGCTGAACTTACCTGGATCCTTCCAAGTACGAGAGGTAAACATCTTACCTTCGCAACCAAGGGGATCCGAGTAGCTAATAGCAAGCACATAGTCCGGATATATAGAGGCCTCTTTTGCGACACCAATGACTCAGAGCCACTCACTGAAGATCATCCGAGAGATGTTAGGGATTTCAACTCCGTTAAAGCGACCTTCGTGTAACGGCCTAGGCCGCCGCAGCGGCCACTAGGCCTTTTGCGGACACTAAGAAGGCGGAAAAGTTTGACAGAATAACGTGTGTCAACATAAGGAAATACGCAAATCAGAAATAAGTGCGACGGAGGGAAAGAAACCGCGCTCTAGGGAACGTGCATACCAAGAACTGGCCAGTCTACGAAAAGGGTCGGTCTTATAGCCTGAAGTTTGGCTTGATCTCTTGGTTGTTTTTAGTTCTTGTTGGAATAGTCGGCGAATCTATACTGTCGTTAACTCTCGGCATTGACTTTCCCCACTGAGTTTTCCCAATGTTGTCACGATCAGCAATACCAGAAGTGCCCAGCCTGCCACGTCAACATTATCACAGGGAAGCTAGTTTAATATCATACTAGCATTCACAGCTTTATACCCTGCGATGACCTGCCCTGATTTAGAAGACAAGACTAGAGACTATATTCCGCAGCAGGGTCGCGATGTGCCTGCAATCGACGGCGCGCCGCGTCACCAAGGTCTGCATAGAGAAGTGCAGGCCTGTCGTTGTCAAGGAGCACACCTAGCTCGAACCGATTAACTACTGCGTATATATTAAGGAGAACCTTACTACTATTCTTAACTTGTTTTAGTAATAACTTCCTTTAGTAGGTTATAGTTGCTTATAATATATTAGTTAAATATATATACAAACTATATTATAGTTATAGTTTCCTAGTATAGAATAAAGATTATATATTTTATAAGTTGATCTATAATATTAAGGATGCTATTATACTTAGTGCCTATTGCTAGGTCCTTTAATACTAGCAGCTTTATAATAAAGT